>JAVYIG010004210.1:0-168951 GCA_035222895.1 Strongylocentrotus droebachiensis | reverse complement strand
CTTATCATGACACATTTTTATTCTCATTTTGAATGATTTTCTGCCTTGTGGATGTTAAAAATGTAACTGCCATTATTACCTCTTACAATAGTGATTCCAGTCGCACTGTCATTACTGATTGTGCCTTACAGATAAACTTGAGTTCTGGTTTAAAAAAAAAAGAATTATCACAGAATCAAACGAAACTTACACTGACTGTTCAAGATTACAAATAAATGTCATATGCCAAACAATTTTGGTAGAAAATGTATACTGGCTGAGTAATGAGCATATAAAGATAAGGAAATCAAGGTAAGTAACCCTGACTTTTTTGTGTAGTCCCATATACATCTTTCTGTGTACAATGCTTGTTACTTTACCGAGACTGGGCCAAATTTATTATGATTTTGATGACTCCAAAACCTTGCAGTACACACTAGTATTTAATATACATGATCAACTTTTTTGGTCCATTCCACACCTTTTCTGTTACAATGCAATCGCATGGCAGAACTCGACTTTATCTTTAACCTATAGCAGCTAAGTGCCACCATTTAGTGGCTCTCTTTGTGTAAACGATCCGATTATGAATGCTCTGAATTACAAACTGAAGCAAAAAATGCGAAAATCATTTGAAACATTCAGTCCATTATGTTGCTGTCCATTATGCCGTTTATGAATAGAGCGATTCAATAAAAAGTAATCATTTGAGGCTTTAAAATGGCAGTGCAAGATGACAATAACCACTATACTTTCATGTATAAATGGCAATTACTTGTTAAATATTATTAACAAGTAATATTATTAACAAGCAATTACTTGTTAAATATTATTATCAAATATTACAATTATTGTTGTAATTTTCATTCACAATGATTGATTTAATATACATTGTTTTTAAAACTATGACACCTTGTACTCGTATGTTCAGCCTTTGATAAAGGTAGCAGTATGTTGAGAAATATTATTACAGTAGACCTAACATTATCAAATTTCATCAGTTATTCAATATAAATTTTGTTCAAGAGTTAACGAATTTTCTTAATTTGTAAAATCACAACGTCGAGGTTTGGATAAATACATGTAGTTTTTTTTCTCAAAGCAATATAGACCCTTGGTATTCATGTACATGTTTATATTTTTTGTAGCGTAGTATATGCTGGTAGCACTGGAAAAATCCTATATAATAATAATAATAATAATAATAGTGGGTTCTTGTATAGAGTTTATAGTTTTACTTAAGTTTTTGTTGTTGCTGTTGTTGTTGAAATCTTGCTATCAATTTATTGTGTCTTGTTTGCTGCCAAAAAAAAACCTTTCTTTTGTAAGATTATTTTTGTTTTACTGCCTAAGTTGTAAAATATCTTTGTACCATTTGTCTGTATTTCAACCATTCATGCAACAAAAACATTCATCAAGTTGAGGAGGAAACGCTGACTTATTCATACCTTCAGAATACTCCAAACTGCTATATGGGTTAACATTCTGCCGTTATACATTGACGCTGCGTCTCTCTCCAAATACACTGTATTCTATAATGTACTGAAATACAAATGTTTTTAATGTAATGAGATGTAAATATAGCACCGATTCCTGCCTAAATGATAGTCGTATATGGTTGCACCCATGGAAACACAGAAGATTTTAATTTATATTAAATATTAGGTTAATTGTGTATCTAATGTCCACACTGCCTGTGGATAAATTGTATATAATAATAATAAAAACAGACAAATTCAAATTTAGATGAATCTTTATTCTAGACAATTTGCTATTTTCAGAAAATAGCAGATTTTCTTCACAATAACAAATCTTTTGAACATTACATTACAGCATTTGCTCTTGTGAATTTGCAGTGTTTTTTAATCAATTTATGGAGCGGGTGATAGTAAAGGTTGATTGTTTTTAATAAAGGACTGCTTTATCTTACTCTATGCCATTAAGGCGATCGCATGTGTTGCTGTGAACGATCGTATTTGTGCTTCTAATTGAATAAATGCCGAGTTTTTCAAATATGTATCATCATGCCTCTAATATGTGTGTGTGTTTGTTAATTTTTTTTTAAATACAAAGTGAATAACATGTACAAATGACTTATAAATTATGTTTATGTTAACTTTGTTACTCAGTTATATAATGCAAATTAGTCTTTGTTTAATTTTGTTTGTGTATAGACAACTAATAATATTGATTATATTTATTATATTGTATCTTCTTCTTGTTTGTATTACATTGGAGGAATAATTAAATCCCCCCCCCCCCAAAAAAAAAAAAAAAAAATTGTGTGCGTGTGTGGGAGGGTTTGTGGAAGGGTATTTGACTTTTATAGAAAAATAATATAAAATAGTCATTTTTTTGATAAATGGGACTCATTCATATAAAAACTCTCAATATATCCACCAACTTCATTTTTAGAGACAATTCTGCTGTCGCATGCTTTAAAATCTACATGTAGGCTCTTTGAAAGATTGTTAAATGATTAATATAGGTCTAACATCATATGCAATATGAGGCGACTAGTTTTTTCCTGTGTTTGAATGATAGTTTAAACTGACATTTATTGTTTTACCATTATGGGAAAGTCAAATAATCACATATTGATTATTCAGGTAAACGTGAGTTTAGTAGGTAAAAGAGTTTACTAATCGAATTCTGATATAATTGATACATCGATCACTTATCGATTCTACAATGGATGATGCGGCTTTAATCAAACCATATTCAGGCATAGTGTGTGATCTTTACTGTGAGAACAAATTATTTTTAAAAGCCCAGAAAAAACCCACAGAATTTAAAATTTCCTTAAACCACTCAGCTTGAATTGAAGAGTATTACAGAAAAAAGAGAGGGAGAAAATATATAGGAGGTGCAAGAGAGAAGGAGAACGAAAGAAAAAACAACGTCAGGAAGAAAGGAGAGAAACGTCTCAAAAATGAGGGTAATAATTTAAAGAGTGCGTTCTTTGTATGATGAGACTAAATGTTTATTCATCTAATGAGTAGCTGGCAGGAAATGTAATTTATTTGATTATGTTGGGATAGCGTTCAAAACTTGAACCTTGAGTAGCGAATGTTATTTTGTAATACTATATAGGGCTCTCTGCCTAGGTAATTTGGTTTGTTTTGCGTGTCTTGTCCCTTTTTTGTAAATAATATAATTTAGATGACAGAGCTTAAAAAATTAACCAGAGAGTAAGTTGTTAGCACATAATTCCTGTACACACGTATAAATATGCTTTTTGGTGTTTGTTAATGTTGGTAAATGTTATGTGTAATTGGTCTACACATATGGTCGACGTGACAGCGGGGTGAAGTATACCTGCAGTTATACGAATTATTTTCTTTCGTAGTGTGATTAATTTGTTATGAAAATGTAGCCCATTCTATTAAAGGGATAGTTGAGTTTAGTTGCAGGGAGCGCTACACATTTTTTTGGGTGAGATAATGAAAAACTGAGTGTCAAATTTGAAAGAACATACAATTTAAATGACAGAATTATCTTTGTTTGATCAAACTCGGTTCAGAGACGGCTGAAATATCCATAATATAACGAGTTCTGATATTGTGCCCCACAAAATTCGATAATTTGAACCAGCCGTTGAAAAAACAAGATAGCGCCTTCACGTTTTATTCCAGCCAGTGCCGATGTTGGCCTTTGTTGGCTTTTTCGTGTTCGTTATAATACGCACAAACCAGCCGGCCGGTGTATTGTTAACGGTCACCGTATTTTTTTTAAAAGTGGAGCTGAATTGGTATGATCTTATTGGTTAAATTTTACACATTTTGGGGTCTAAAATTACTTTCATAGCAAGTTTAAGTCCTTAAAGAGCACTATAGGTGTCATAAGATAAGAGCAATTACCATGCACTTTGAAGGCATTTGCGTCTGAATCAAGAACTCAACTATCCCTTTATATAGTATTGCTTTGTTACTTTGTTTTTAATTTGTTCTTAGTACATGTATAGGACAAAAAAATGTTTCTAAGCTCCATGTGCATCCTGATGTTTATTTCATGAGTAAGTTTGGATGTTTGTTTGATTGATTTTATTCTATGTAATGTAAGTGAAATTCTTACATGTTAGTGAAGATGACTTAACAAATCAACCATGCGTTTATTTCAATAACATGCTCATCAACTAATTGCATTTTCATATTAGGGGGCCTTTGTCATCTTAATTGGTGAGCCCGCTAGCACACGACGTGGAGGTCATTTTATATATCTGTCGCTGTTCAGACTTTACTCGAAACTGTTGCTTACTACCCATATAATGAGTAACGTCGATCATGATTAAAACAAGGATTTCAATATTTTCCATCCACAGGGATTTTATTGATTTTCATTTTCAACAAATTAAACAAATATAGTAGGTAATTAACATTTAAAACATAAATAACTTAGACTACTCAAGAAACCAGTATATGTTGAACAAAAATTAATATTAGCAGAGCGAAAAGGAGGAGGTCGGTATTTTTACATTTTTTTCTGGGAAATTCAACATGCATTCGAAAAATATGAGCCTACTCATATTTTACTCGGTGCTTTCGCTCGCCTCCCCCCTCCCCCCAAAACAAAAAACAAAACAGAGCTACCCCAGTTCTCATAAAAATGAGTAACATTTAGGTTTGTGTATTTTTTGTTTTGAACATTGTTTATTGTGGCTTCCATTCAACAAAATCATAGAAACAAGATTACATTTTATAAATAATACAAAAAAAGCGTATGCGTTTCGAATAATTATGACAAATAATGACGGAATGAAAACTATATAACATAAAATACCTCAAACCCCCATTCCCCCCCCCCAAAAAAAAAACCTCCCTCTCCCCCTAAAACCCCCTACCTCTCACCCTAAAAAAAACCTTCCCTCCCCTAAAACCCCTCATTTCCCCTAAAAAAAAAAACACCTTTGTATACTTTTGTTTGTTTTAATACAGTTTATTTATATCTCATTAAATAATTCAATACAGAAAAAAACAAGAACAAAATAAAAACTCAAATACCTTCTATAACGATGAGTAGAAACATAGGGACATTGATAATGAATGGAACAACATAACGTAACATTAAAGAAAACATAATAGAATCCAACATACAATGAGTATATCGTGCTTCCTTCGACCACCAACATGGCCTCAACTCAAGGGACATCTACTTAACACCTCCCCCTGAGGACCCCATCCCCATCATCGTGTATACTCCACACACGTACAGACACGCACGCGCACACACGCGCGCACACACATACACTTCCCCTATACTTTTACTTTACTCCAACTGATTTTACAATGTCAATTGGGGTCTTTTTCGAAGGGGAGGGGGCTGAGCCAAACGAATGCAACCCTACTACAACCTATTATGCTTACATTGTGAAAACAGTAAATGAATCGTGCCCCATTCCATTTGAATTTCTGTCGAGAGGGGGGGAGGGGGGGGGGGGGGCACATGGACATATTATTAGGGACTTTTAGATTCGCACGAAGACAATGGGGATTGCTACGATCGACGTCCTTTTAATGCACTGCCTTGAACGTACGTCACACGTATCAGTCCACGCAAATCTAAAAGTCCCTATTATGAAATCTGGTGGCGGACGTCATGAATTTTGTTTTGAAAAGTTGAGATAGCTGCAATGCTCGTTTTGTTTTGATCATTTCTTTAAAATCGCTACCCTTATCAAGGTACGTTCCAAAACATACTGGCCCGAATTCACAAAGCAAGGTTTGAGCTCAGACCGGGTTTGAGCTCAAACCTCCTTTTGTTTCGCCAAACCTCCTTTTGTTATTTACAAACCAGGTTTGTAAATAACAAAAGAAGGTTTGGCGAAACAAAAGGAGGTTTGACCTCAAACCTTGCTTTGTGAATTCGGGCCATATAGTATGAAATACTTGAAGTTATCACTCGGGATCTGAATATACAAAATGTATCAAGGTATCCGGCAGGGATTAATCAATAAAAACATCTCAATAAACATTTGCTACCCATACTCCTCTGTGTTTCTGCATTGACAGACCGATGTGGCCTTGCATAATTACATTAGCTTGTAGCTCAATATTACAAGACTGCAATCTCATGAATTTTTTACCTACTTGATCACAGAGGATGATACGTGACTATAATTTATAAATATTTTATTGATCGTGGCGGGGGGGGGGGGCATATGTTGCTACAGAGACACGAATTCCTATGCAATTTAGTTGCCATACGTTCATTGGAATTGGACGAGCTGCTGCATAGGCGGCCTATCCAATGAGCGTGTATTGCATCTTGCACTTTCATCACAAGTTGAGCAATGATAATATTTCATTTTGCCAAAACGTATCTGTCACCGATGTTCTACGAAAAATAGTTCACGCTTCGCAGGTGCGATACAATGCGATTTCCCGGAGATTTTATATATAATTAACACCAGAAGATACTGGATATTCCCTATGGACAGAATGTAGGGTAGATTTATCTAATTTGGTGACGATTTGGGGGAGCTGGTTTTCCCAGAGGCTGAATACAACATGGAAGGAAGTACAGATGGGTAAGCAGACAGTTTTGGTTAATATTGCGAATTTAAATCTACATCTTTATATATATGGCAGGTGTCTATCAGTTTGTTTCCGTAAATTAAAAACATTTAGTAATCTTTGAGCGATGTCTCTATGTGTATGATTGTGTTTATGTTTATAATGTATGTAAGTATCAATATAATTCTCTCTGTCTTCTCTCTGTCATTCCACTCTCTCACCATCCCATCCCATCTCTCTCTCTCTCTCTATATATATATATATACACACACAATACACACACACACCCCACACGCACACATACCACACACCCACACACATACCCCACACGCACCCCACACACATACATGTCTATATATATCACGCTTATTCACCCTCTGTACCTGTCATTTCTGACGCCTTTTATTTTCAGTATCATTATTTTGGTTTCTCTTTTTTCCTGTTGTAGATACCACTTAATTTATATTTTATTACTCATAATAGTTTAGGGACAAGCCTTTGATAGGCCTTTGGCCTTCGTTTGTCCTCTCACATTCTGATACTTCAGTTCTGCTGTGTTATTTGTTGGAATTTATTTTGTATTGTGTATGTTTGTAATTGTGATTTTTATCAAATGTGCAAATAAAATTAATTGTATTAAAATGAATTGAATTATCACCACCCCTTGAACATACAGCTTGTACGTTTTACGTTGTCACTTTTCTTTTTAAATTATCCTAGTTTTAATCTTTCACCTCATTGCTCTCCCTCTCTATTCATTAGTTAGAGCTTTTAACACAAGGCCTCTTGCTGGAGCGTCGCACAATACGATGGGGCTGGGAGTATTCGTAATTTATAAAACCACGGAATCTGGATGGCTTTACACCAATTAAACCCAGGAATGTTTCATAGCTCGATCCTACACATATCTGTGACAATTTTTACAAGTATAACTATCCAGAGATATAAGCCTAATGTATGTTATAAAAACAAGTAGCATATGAGTTCAATACTATAAATCACTTTTAGTGTTACATTCTGTAACTTCGGGTCTCCCAATAGGCCATTTTTGTAATGTAATCAAATTTAATCCGCAACAATTTGTTAAGTGCCTCGTAACTAATTATTTCATTCGCCTGTAACGAATAATTGTATACATTACAATTAGATTAAGTGTTCTAAGGTATAGGACAAGCCATAATGTTTGTCCTACCTAGCAACAAAATAACGTATGCAATTTGCATTCTGACTACTAAAATACAACTTTAAGAAAGATTGGTCGAGGCTTGTCCGACATAGCCACAAGTAATGCAAGCAGAATGGATTCCAAGCATTGTAGTTCATTTATTGATAACATAATATGGAAAGCCCGTCACAAGGTCTGCAGGAAATAAATATCCATACATTTGAATATGTTAGTAAACCGGTATATTTATTAGGTCTATATGGCATTTACCTTTGAGATAATAAGTTATTACTTACCTTCAGAAAACCATTTACAAGGCAGTGTATATATTTGTGTCGTGAATATTGTAATCATTTTTATTCCCCCCCCCCCACTCACTCTCTCTCTCTCTCTCTCTCTCTCAATGTGCCTGTGTGCACTTGTGTATATTAAATGGGTGTATTTTTTATGAAAGGTTTCAACCTTAAGCCGTGTGAGTAAAACATAATTCATATTAATGATGAAAATCACATTATTCCAATTCTAAGGTTGCCATTCTAGATACAATATATATCATGTGATATTTCCATGTTGAAAATGTTCAGAAAACTATGTGGACAAAACTGTAACAATAATTATTCAGATGTCAATAAGGGTATAATTTTGACGTGAAGAATGGCAGTTTATATGAAAACGATAAAAATATTTGTTTTATTTGTATAATTGTACACGATTTGAATGTAATGTTTCTCCTTCCATTAAACTCTCACGCAGTGGGGACAATGGCACTCCGTTGCCAGCAGTACTCGTATTGACGGTAAGTCCCACATGTTAACATTTAGCATGCCGGTAGTGTAATGTGGCCATTCCGCGGGAGGGGGAACCAATAATTCAAGGATCGCTTGCGATGGGCTTTGCGTTTACAGGCATGAAGGGGCGCATGCCTGAATGTTTTGCGATACTAGGGGATTTGGAACAGTAGACCCCAATGCACTCATTATTTAACAGACAGAATGAGCAGTTTAAGCATGCAGGTATTGAAGATTGATGCAATAGCTGGTCATGATTGGTATGTCTTTATGGAAACATGTCTTTACGGAAACAACAGCATACAATTTGTAAAAATGTTCAAAATCTGAAGCTTGATCGACAATCCTGTTTCAATTTGATTATTTTGATCATTATTTTATTTGTTTTAAAATTATTGGTTGGCTTAATTATTTTCTTTTTACAACGATGCCGTTTTCCCCCAAAAACGTAATTTAGTGAGTTATACGACACGTACTCCCTATCAATAATTGTCTATACTGACCGATTACAAAAAAATATATATTCAACACTGGATCCAATACTCTACCTAACCCCAACACTAACTCTAATCCTATAACCTTAACCATAATATCAACAATAACCCTAACCCAACTTTGATCGACAATCCTGTTACAATTTGATTATTTCGATCATTATTTTATTTGTTTTAATTGGTTGGCTTAATTATATCTTTACAATGATGCCATTTTTACCCAAAACGTAATTTAGTGAGAGAGAGAACTTTCAATACATCTATCTCCTTACATTCAGACCAGCTGAAACTATATGGATTCTAATCATAGGTAATAAAAAAATAATATTTGATTCGTTTCTATGTGCTATCGTTATAATTTTTGAAAAATTAATACCCGTAGCTTTAGCTTCTGCAACGTTTTTATAGTATAGGACATTCACCTGAGATAAGGGGAAACCAATTAAAGATTATGGATCCTTGTTTCACCATTGAGAATCTATAATTGCTTTATGGATGACTCATCAACACAAAATAATAAAACTCAAAGGCAGAAATAATTCCCGGTAACGGGGGGGGGGTGACCCTCCAGCGTGTCGTCGACCCCTTGGCAAGTAAGGGGGAGGGGCACAATCCCGCAAATGAACAGGCCTACTTATTTCAGATATTTATCTTTACTCATTTATTTTTGATTTATTAATTTACCGCTTGTGGGATGGAACACCCTGTTGCCAGTTTCACTAAGCTCTATAATATGCATCGTACACTCTTAAAAATACCTAGTCAGATTTTGATCAGATTTTCTAGTCACATTTTTTGACTAGATTTTAGTCATTATGACTAGAAATCTATCCATTTTCAAACAAGTTTGACTAGTAATCTAATCCATTATCGTTCGTGACTAGTTTTTTCGGTTCAAAAGGACTAGAAACTAGTAAGTGCCCCTGGGATCCTTTATTCTAGTCAGATTTGACTAGTTTATAGTCAAATCTGACTAGACATTTTTAAGAGTGTAAGCATCCTTATATACGCCCGGATATAAGACTTAGTTTAGGATGCATCTTAGTTGGAGTTTCACAAACACCACTTAGCTTAGGATCCCACTAAGTTGCATACAAGTCTAAAGCTATACGGCTCCTTGAGACGAGACTTATAAACTGTTCTTTGATAGTGTAAGGTCATGTGACCATTTTTTGCGCCAAAATTGAAAGTTGTTGTTTACTAAAATAATTAAGTGCTTTACTCAATGATGGCCGATTTGCAAAATTTGCTGGGCGAATGAGTGGCCAAAGGGATTTATCGAGAGTGAGTTTTTCACGAAAGACAAAACCCTTCGATACAAGTTTTAATTATTTAAATAATAAACAATTATATCTAGTTTTAGTGCGTAGAACTAAAACAAAAACTCATCAAATTTGTGTTGGGCTGCCAAACAAAGATTACCTCGTTTTGATTATATTCTCCAAAACCGCACAGTCATTTCAATATATAATGGCTTCATTGAGTTTGGCACATCAATCCCATTCTAAAAATATAACTTTAATATATGGTTTAGCTCGGTGGTTTGACCAACCGTTTTAAAAATGAAGGGCTTTACAAAAGCCTTAAGTAGTTAAGTGATCATACTGCACCAAATTTTCCAAACCTTTAAAGTTAAGCTCACGAACTTTGCAACATGACCCTTCTCAAGTTTTTTACCCATGACATACATAGCCAACCCCTGTAAACGATTTTGTTCAGATCATCTTCAAAGCCAACAACCTGAAGGAAAACAAACCCATCAAGCTAGACTACGGTAGCTGCAATAATTATGTAGTGCTCACATGGATCAATTCAAAGGCCTGATAATGTCAATGGTCCAACCATTCTAATTTCAGTACGTCATCTGTTAAGAACGGTCCTTGCCTAGGCTAGCTCTCTGCCACTGGTCTAGAGCATAGTCCCATTATCACAAGCTTACAGTATACACAGGCAATAGATATGATACACATATTATAGTAGACCAGCCAAGACGTTTTAGGGGGTAATCCCAAAATTCTGTATTTCTCTAAAATATTATTCCCGGAATGTACTGATAATCATTTAACTGCCATTGGATTATCATGCGACGCTACGTAAAAATAGTTCCACAGTGTCGTTTATTGTCATCAAAATATTCAAACAGCATCGTAAAGACGTTCAAATAATAATAGTATTGCGAGAGAGAGAGAGAGAGAGAGAGAGATCATGGTCCGGGGTTCAAAATTCAAATTCAATTTTCTTTAAAATGATCTGCTATGCGATTTGTGACGCAACATGAAATAGTACAACAATGTTGTTTAATGTTGTAAAAAAAATTGGCTTGCACCCAGTAGATTAAGATAGCGTGATTGATCTTGTTATTGAAACGAGTCAGAATTTTGTTTTTGTTTGGAACCATCTGGATCTATCAGGTGCAAGCAACAATATTCTTTACAACAATGGAACAACCTCTCCCAGGAAGCCAAAACATGAAAGACGCTGTACAAATAGCATTATTTTGCAAAGCAAGATTCGGGAACAATGATAGCAACTGATCAAGAGCGCAGATGAATCATCTGCTATGGATATTGGCAGTTGGCACTAAAGTCCTCTGGCAAGACATTAATCCATAAATGCCACTTTCCACCCAGATGTTAATGGGTACCTGGCAATTTCTGGGGTAATAAAGATTGCAGGGCCCTCAGGAAGAACAGCATTGATGCTGATGAGGCTTCCGTGGGTAAAACAAAATATTATTATCATTATCATACTTTGTTATCATTATGTTGAGAATGTCTGTATGTCTTAAATAAACAAATGCCAACTGAAAAAAAATCTCAAGACTTCTAAAATATTTCAATGTATACATATTATGCAGGAAGTGCGTAGTGATAAAAGATCTACAACGTATTGAGTCATGAGTCACTCCACATCTAACAAAGATTATTTTTAAATCACCTCATGAAAATTCCCCCTATTTCTTTTCGGTGACGTTCATTGTGTAAAAAAAAGAAGCAAGAATAAATAAAATCTTTTTATTGCACACTTGCAAAGAACACTTGCAAAGAAATACTGAGATAATCAATGGGATACAAAAATGTATTAATAAATAGGTATAGAATATAAATAATACAAACGAAAATACTTACAAGAAATCCGCTCTAACTACTGGTATTTCAATATGTCATCATATTTCTTATAGAAAGAAGACTCAGAACATATAATAGTTAAAATATAAGAACACAGATCATGTTCAGCTCTTCATTAAAATCATGTTTTATATCAAACCTGCCAACAACATCTTTTAACACTGTCATTGAAGTAACATCCGCTTTCAAGCTACTCAAAACAAAAATTATGAATAGGAGGATGCGCCTAGGCCGATTTGCCCTTGACTCCTTAATGCATAAATTATTGAAATCGCGAGCAGCGACTCTGCGACTGAATTTTCCTCATACTCAGCCATTTGGAAAATCACATTCTTAACTTGTATTCGTTCCGCAGTACTAGTATCTTTAATAACCATAGCTATCCTCATTACTTGAATGTCATTCTTGAATATTGAAAAGTATCTTTAATTCAGATTAAATCCGTTCCTTACCAGGATGACGCTAAGGAGCAGGATGACGCTAAGAAACAACCAAGTGATCAAGGACCGTTAGTCAGGCTCAAGTGCGCTACCGAAGCCTACACCATAGAAAACAGCACATGCTGCATGAATAATGTCGCTCACTTCCTGATGACGGGTTGGTCGACAGTACTCATTGCCATAGAAACCAGGGAAGATAGCAGGATATACGTGACAGCTCTCATCTTTCACCTCTTCACCTGGGTAGTAACCGTCATTATGATCAGAATGATTGTCATCAGAAGGAGGGTCTGTGCAGGCAAGGTATTGATAACACGAACATTAAAGGCCCACTGTACTGATTGTAGTTACTTGCTCCCTCTATATGGAAAACAATGCCTAATCGGTGACCATTGGTCTTCCGTGATCCTCTTGTTCTTATGTTAATTGAGAGCTGAGTTGATGAGATAACCACCTGTCCAGTGACCTTGCAGGGCGGTCGAATCCCTTCTATAAACTAATACAGATAAGCTTTAAGATTTTCAGGAAAAGATTAAAAATATTATAATGTGAAAAAATAAATGCTTCCATATTTCATAAATGATACACCTTTACCGTTGAATATTTTCATTGTTTTCTCTGTCTGACCGTCATGCAGGTACTCAGACGCGTTGATGAAGAGTGGCCAGAGGAAACGATGAAAAACGCCAAGATGCTTCAAAGGATCTCTTTTCGTCTCAGCATGGCACTTGTATTTATTCACACCATCTCTATGGTGGCAACGTCAGTTCATATCAGTGGTATACTAGGGAACAAACCAAGCAGTGGCTGTGCTCTTACCACGGGTTCCAATCCTGATGGGAATCACCTTGCAAACAGTACACCAGACGCTTAAAGGTTACTTGCAGACAGAGCATCAGACACTTAAAGTTTACTTGCAAACAGTTTGTCAGACGCTTAACGATTACTTGCAAATTGTACGTCAGACGCTTAAAGGTTACTTGCAAACGGAGCATCATCCACTTAGAGTTAACTTGCAAACAGTAATGTCAGACGCTTAACCTCACTGAGCGGCGAATGCTTGCGAACGTTGTGAATTAAGATTCGCC
Source organism: Strongylocentrotus droebachiensis (assembly GCA_035222895.1). Taxonomy (NCBI): domain Eukaryota; kingdom Metazoa; phylum Echinodermata; class Echinoidea; order Camarodonta; family Strongylocentrotidae; genus Strongylocentrotus; species Strongylocentrotus droebachiensis. The sequence continues at coordinate 155,357 of JAVYIG010004210.1, read as the reverse complement.
AACTTTTCTGACGAATGTTGGCGAAAATCAGCGACATTAAGTGACGTTTAACGATTACTTGCGAATTGTACGTCAGACGATTAAAGGTTACTTGCAAACAGTATACGTCCGACGCTTAAAGGTGTTAGGTGGTGATACTGTTTCATCACACATGTAAACGGATATAAATTGCAGATGAAATCTGCTTTCTTCTACTCTTCTCATTCTCATGGATTAATTTCAGTAAATGCTAGTGGATGCAGCCTTCTCCTTAAAGGTGTGTGGATATGAACTTTTAATCTGCATAATATAGACCTACTAGCTCAATTTAAGATTGCATTCAATGTGAAATAATAATATTTACTCTAGGCTAACCTCGATTAGCATGTTGCTATTTTTTTTAGCTCGCTCCAGTTACCAAATCATAATTATGAGCGTTTATTATTATATAAAATTTAATGAATGTACACTTTAGTGATTTGGTAATAAATTCAAACCAAACTCAACTCAAACAGATAATATAGTGTGCGCCGGGCCTTCATAAGAGCAGTTTGTAATTATTTTATCACCACTTATAGGAAGGGTCATATTTGATGCATTTGACAAGCGCAAACAACAAGAAAGATAATAGTTAAATTTTATAGTTTGTGTACGTCTGCAGCAGCTGATAAAGATTAATCAACAGCACCACTTATAGAAAGGGTCTTATTTGATGCACTAACCCTTGACAAGAAACAACAAGAAGGATAATGGTTAAATGTTATAGTTTTTGTTCGTTTGCAGCAGTTGATAACAGGTTAATCAACATGTTTGTTTTTTACATGTACATAAATTGAAAAGCACAGGTATAATTATTGGATGATGCGCATAGTTACTTGTCTTTAATTAGAAGATATTTGCAGATTGGTCACTCCGTGAACGTATATCTCCTTAAGCCCGCTTCAGGGACTCGATGAAACCAGGGGCGTCGCTAGACCTTTTTCAGTGGGGGGGTGTAGAGGCCAACAATTACCGACAAAACTAGCCACCAATTACCGACAAAATTAAATGTCCAATATCTACAAATTCAACCCTATAAACCTGGGGCCGAAGGCTAAATTGCTTTTCCTATGGATTATCTATAGTATTGCATATGCGCAAAATGGTCATTTTCCTCGACGACATAAATATACGAATTATTTCTTCAATTTAGTCAGCATCATAGCTATATATTTTAATGCAGACGCGGAGCTAGGATCTTATTTTAGGGAGGGGCGGTAGTGAGCAAGAGAATCACTTAAAAGCGCACTCATTAGTGGGGTGTGGGTGATGGGCCTCCCGCGCGAAGCGCGGAAGCTTAGACTTTCCTTAAATTATTAGGAAAAGAAGACGATTAATTGTACCGTTTTCGACTGGTAATCCTTGGCTGTATGAAGTTTCCCCCCCCCCTCCCGCGCGAAGCGCGAAAGCTTTGACGTTTCATTAAATTATTATAAAAAAAGAAGACGATTGGCTGTACCGTTCTCGACTGTTTATCCCGCGCGAAGCGCGAAAGCTTTGACGTTTCATTAAATTATTATAAAAAAAGAAGACGATTGGCTGTACCGTTCTCGACTGTTTATCCTTTTCTGAATTCCGCGCAAAGTGCGGAAGCTTTGGCGTTTCAATAAATTATGAGAAAAAGCAAGCGAGTCGGTGTACTGTTCTCGACTCTAAATCCTTATCTGAATGAAGCTTCCCCCTCCCGCGCGAAGCGCGGAAGTTTTGACGTTTGATTAAATTATAAGGGAAAGAAGACGATTGGCTGTACCGTTCTCGACTGTTTATCCTTTTCTGAATTCCGCTCAAAGCGCGGAAGCTTTGACGTTTCATTAAATTATGAGAAAAAGCAGACGATTCGGTGTACTGTTCTCGACTTTTAATCCTTGTCTGAATTCAGTTTCTCCCCCTCCCGCGCGAAGAGCGGAAGCTTTAGCGTTTCAATAAATTATGAGAAAAAGCAGACGAGTCGGTGTATTGTTCTCGACTCTTAATCCTTATCTGAATAAAGCTTCCCCTCCCGCGCGAAGCGCGGAAGTTTTGACGTTTCATTAAATTATTAGAGAAAGAAAACGATTGGTCGTACCGTTTTCAACATTAATAAGCCCTGTTCATCTGAATTCAGTTTCCCCCTCTCGCGTGAAGCGCGAAAGCTTTGACGTTTCCTTAAATTATTAGAGAAAGAACACGATTCGTTGCACCGTTTTCGACTCTAAATAAGCCCTATCAATTTGTCTGAATTCAGTTTCCCCCTCTCGCGCGAAGCGCGGAAGCTTTGACGTTTCCTTAAAATATTAGAGAAAGAAGACGATTCGTTGTACCGTTCTCGACTCGTCTAAATGAAGTTTTCCCCTTCTGCGCGAAGCGCGAAATTTTTGGCGTTTCATTACAATATAGAGAAAGGAAGACGATTCATCGTACCGTTTTCGACTCTTATTAAGCCCTATTCATCTAAATTCAGTTTCCCCCTCTCGTGCGAAGCGCGAAAGCTGTGACGTTTCCTCAAATTATTAGAGAAAGAACACGATTCGTTGTACCGTTTCCGACTCTAAATAAGCTTGGACGTTTCCTGAAATTATTAGAGAAAGAAGACAATTCGTTTCATGTTTTCGACTCGTCTAAATGAAGATTTCCCCTTCAGCGCGAAGCGCGGAATTTTTGGCGTTTCATCACAACAAAGAGAAAGGAAGACGATTCCTCGTACCGTTTTCGAATCTTAATAAGCCCTATTCATCTGAATTCAGTTTCCCCCTCTCGCGCGAAGCGCGAAAGCTTTGACGTTTCCTTAAATTATTAGAGAAAGAAGACGATTCGTCGTACCGTTCTCGACTCGTCTAAATGAAGTTTTCCCCTTCAGCGCGAAGCGCGGTATTTTTGGCGTTTCATCACAATATAGAGAAAGGAATACGTTTTTTGACTCTAAATAAGCCCTATTAATTTTGTCTGGATTCAGTTCCCCCTCTCGCGCAAAGCGCGGAAGCTTGGACGTTTCCTGAAATTATTAGAGAAAGAAGACAATTCGTTTCATATTTTCGACTCGTCTATTAAAATGAAGATTTCCCCTTCCGCGCGAAGCGCGGAATTTTGGGCGTTACATCACAAAGAAAGGAAGACGATTCGTCGTACCGTTGTTGACTCTTAAACCTTGTTTGAATTTAGTTTCCCCGAAAATTGTAAACCTCTGATTGAGCTGATATTATAGGCAAGTAAAACTTCGAGAAAATACAAGTATTGTAGTTGTAGTCACTCTCGAAGTCATCACACACTGTAAAAAAGAATTTGTTCATTGGTAATTTTTTCGTATTTTTTCCATGTAGAATTTACTTGAAAACATTAGTTTTGCCACTTACGCACTAAATTTAAGTCTTGCTAACTCAAACTTTCAATTTAGTAGAACATACGTGGAATCTTTAAGTAAAATCAAATACTTAAGAACTTTAAATAATTTCAGCTTGTATTAATTTAGTAATTTTAACTCAAAATCAGAAATTATACGTATTACTCAAACAATTTATGTTGATTATTCTTATATCTTTTTAAAGTAAAGACCGATGCAGTGCGTAATAGAAATATTTACATAATTATGAATATTCATTAAGACCAAATTAAACTCTTTTTTAAATAAAACAATTCTTTTTTGTGGTTGAATGCAAATTTAAGGACTTTAAAACATTTACTAATTCATTTAACATGGCTAAGCAAAGACAAGACAATTTTTAATTGTTACCCAGTTCAAAACAAATCAAAACTTGATATTTCAGGAAATTGTCAACCAATTTTCCTTTTAAGATGCTACGATCAAGTATATATAAAATTTGGAGCCTTTCAATATGTGTCGAATCGAAGCGTATGTAATAGTTTGTGATGGTGGTAGATATATATATACGGTTAAATCTTAAATAGAAGTAGTGTTAGTGATTAGTGGATGTTACTTGTTAGATTAGATGGGTACCAAATCGTGCAATATGCAATCCTATCATAGCTTTTTTTTAATTATCTAAAATGATTACAATACTTAAATTATTTACGTTAATGTAACTCGATTTAACTGAGTAAAAATGTATTCAGCAAAATAAGTAAATTCTACTTAAGATGCCGTAGGTAATATTTACTTAATAAAAATAAGGCAATTCTTTTCCTCAATTTTATTGAGTTATTTCGACTATTATTTTTTTACAGTGCAGTTGATAAGAAGTCACAGTTCGTAGGGAAAAAAACTTGTCGGCCGACCGACAATATACATCTCACCGACTTCAAACTTCTGCATTGATTTAGTACACGAGGATCGAGCAAGAATACCGACACAGCTGACCCGACACAGCAACATATTTACCTATTAACATATTTGCTCCCTCGACAAGACGACTCCACCCAACAACCCCCTTCTCTCTTTTACTCCCACTCCTCCTCTCTCAGACTCTAACCTCCCCTCTCTCTCCTCTCTTTCATCCCCCATTTCTTTTGTTTCCCTTTCACTCTTTTTTCTTCTTTTTTCCTTTTCTTTCTTTTCTTTCTTTTCCTTTCTTTCCTCTCCTACCTCTTTTTCTTTTTTCTCTTTCTTTCTTCTCTTTTCTTTCCTTTCTTTTCCTTTCTTTCCTTTCTTTTCCTTTCTTTCTTTTCTTTCCTTTTTTTCTTCTTTTCTTTCCCTTTCCCTCTTTTTTTCCCTCTCTTTTTTTCCTCTCTTTTTTTCCCTTCCCCTTTTCTCTTTTTCCCGACGGCAGCGCAATTTTACCGACAATATCCTGACAGGTGGAGGGGGGTGTCGCACCCCCCCCACACCCCCCCCCCCCCCTTTGGCGACGCCCCTGGATGAAACACCTTTATCACAGTTGTGCAAAGACAACTCTGAGAAGCTATACTCTCCTATGGAGAACATCTAGACTGGATATTGTTATTGCCGGGCATTTCTCAATTTTTTGTTTTGTTGGTTTCTTATTGTTTATAACGATGTCAACGACTTTGCAATAAATCTACTCTGTGGGGTAATTTCAATATCATTAGCCAAGAACACCGCATATTAAACCTGTGATTCTGATATTTTACCTATTATACAGTGCGTCCCAGAAAAAACGAAACCGAGAAGTATCGATGTTTTATCATAACTTAATCACAACCATAATTAATGAATTATACATATTTGGAAAACTTAGAGTCTCCTCTTTCAGTTGATGCTACTCAGATTGTGCATATTTTACGCATGAGTGATTAAAAGCAATTTGAAGGAAGGAAACCAAAAAGACATTTGGCGGGCGGTATCTGAATTTCGAAGAAAAATTCACATTTCTAGAAAGTTGAGTTTCTGCCCTTTCACATGACACCTCAATCAGGAAAAATGAGCGAGGAATGACAAAGTTCTGTTTGTTTAGAGTAGTGCTTGCATTTCCATAATTTTATTAAACGAATTCGTTTTCACTGGCTGCCTGCCGTATCAATAAACGAAATTAACAAAAGACTTAACTCCGTTTCGTTGACAATCAGCCGTAGACGAGAGTCTTCATGCATGGCGGATTGTCAACGAAACGGAGTTAAGTCTTTTGTCAAATCTGCTTTTTGCTACGGCAGGCACCCAGTGAAAACGAATTCGTTTGTTAAAATTATGAAAATGTAAGGGCTACTTTAAACAAACAGAACTTTGTTATTCCTCGCTCATTTTTCCTGATTGAGGTGTCATATGAAAGGGCAGAAACTCAACTTTCTAGAAATGTGAATTTTTCTTCGAAATTCAGATACCGCCCGCCAAATGTCTTTTTGGTTTCCTTCCTTCAAATTGCTTTTAATCACTCATGCGTGAAATATGCATCATCTGAGTATATCACATGAAAGAGGAGACTCTAAGCTTTCCAAATATGTATCATTCATTAATTATGGTTGTGATTAAGTTATGATAAAACATCGATACTTCTCGGTTTCGTTTTTTCTGGGACGCACTGTATATTCTGAGTCTTCTTTCTATAAGAAATATGATGACATATTGAGTGGATTTCTTGTAAGTAATTTCGTTTGTATTGTTTATATTTCATACCTATTTATTAATATATATTTTTGTATCCCATTGATTATCTCAGTAATTCTTTACAAGTGTGCAATATAAAGATTTCATTTATTCTTGTTTTTTTTTTTTACACAGTAAACTTCACCGAAAAAAAATAGGGGTAATTTTCATGCGGTGATTTAAAAGTAATCTTTGTAAGATGAGGAGTGACTCATGACTCAATACGTTATTTGATTTGATTTGATTTGATTTTATTTATTCATCATCAATAACATCAGTGATTAAACATTTGAATACATCGTGAATGGTACATGTTCATAAATGAATATTATAGATCATATTAAAGAAAAACCTAACAAAGTATTGATATGCTAGACATATGTCTTTTCTCATAGAATATAGAAGGTGATGAAAAGGAGCCAAATAATAGCACATGTGCTAGTCGAGTCTGGCCCCTGTTCTTAGCACACACTTGGCAAAAATAAATATATCATTATCAAAAAATAAAACTTGACAGTAGAAGTATACATGTTGAGTAATACCGTAGCACAATTTCTACACTCCAAATATAATTATGAAGAGGATATACCAGGTTAAAAAGTCATAGATACATGTATCTACAGATTATTTATACAAAAAATTGCATTTTTTTGACAAAAAAAAAACAACAAAAATGTAATATGGAGATTATTTACAATATATACATGTGTACTTGCATAATTCAATCACTTATTCATCAAGTAATCGTTGAGATGTTTACGAAAAGTGTTTCTAGACCCTTTGTTTTTGATTTCATCGGGAAGTTCATTCCATAATCGGGTTCCTACACAAGTTACTGAAAATTTGCCTTGTGTTGTTTTATACAGTGGTATAATGTTCACTATTATTATTATTATTATTATTATTGTAGATCTCTGATCACTACGCACTTCCTGTATAATGTGTATGACTTGAAATATTTTAGAAGTCTTGAGATTTTTTTTCAGTTGGCATCAGTTTATTTAAGATATACAGACATCCTCAACATAATGATAAAAAAGTATGATAATGATAATTATAAGGATAATAATAAACAAATTACCCACGGAAGCCTCATCAGCATCAATGCTGTTCTTCCTGAGGGCCCTGCAATCTTTATTACCCCAGAAATTGCCAGGTACCCATTAACATCTGGGTAGAAAGTGGCATTTATGGATTAATGTCTTGCCAAACGAATTTAGTGCCAACTGCCAAGAGAGACACCAGTGTCGTATCTATGAGGGGAACGGGGGGGGGTGGCACGTGCCCCCCGGCGGCACTTTAAGGGGGTGCAAAAAGGGGAAAGAAAAATTGAAAAGGGGAGATAAGGAAGCAACTTATCATAATTACATGTCGAAGATGCATGGTAATTTGCATTAGATATTATTTTCTGCGGGTTTAAAATGCAAATAAATCTGAATCTATGCCGCTTCGCTCCGTAACATATCATTTCAGGATGTCGTATTTTCAGGTCCAAATATATATTAAACGTAAAAAATAAAATCTGAACTTTCGGTTTCCCTAATAAAATGCTCATCAATTGTTGTTTGTTTGTATGTTTATATATTATTTTCAACGATGATCTGGAATAATATTGTAAAATCAAATTTCACTGCATTTAATCATTCTATGTCATTATTATTTATTACTACGTAGATGATAATCTCTAACTGAGTATACCTTCTCATTTTGTAATTGTATATTGACTATTTGTATATTTGATGAATTTTCAATAATTCATTTATATTTGTTTCTTATATATTAAATGGTATATTTGTTATTTGCATATTTGATGAATTTTTAATAATTGCTTTGTCACTTTTGTTGGTATTATATTGAAAATCATCCAAAATTATGGATTCTATTTCAATAAATCTAAATTTGAATTTGAATTAGCATACCATAATTATACACTTGTCTTCGTGGCTAAAATCGTTTTTGCCTATCTGGCTTACCTCCTCTTCCCCTCTTCCCCTCCCCTCTCTCTCTCCCTCTCTCTCTTTAACTATCTCTCACAAACTACAGTACTGTTATATCTTTTATCGCCATTTCGAAGAAATATCGGTAGGACGACAACCTGAAAAATGACTGAGACTGAAAATTATAATATTTTAAATATAGGGGTCCTGCCTCATTGAAGGAATTCCTTGAGAAGTATACATTATTCTAAAGAAGTTTTATAAGAAAGAGACAAAAGCATAGAACTTTGAAAATATGAAAACAGAGAGATTCAGAGAGATATATAGAGAGAAGGAAGAAAAATCGGAGAGAGAGAGAGAGAGAGAGAGAGAGAGAGAGAGAGAGAGAGAGAGAGAGATAAAGAGCGACTAAGCACCCATAGGCCCTAACCTAATTCTCACAAATTCAATGTTGCACTAGTCAACATCAAATCACTAGCGTATTTGAGGGAGTGACAAGGGGAGCAATTCCCCCCTCCTGCTAGATTTCCGACCAAAAATAGAAAAAAAATTCCCCCACAACCCCATCCCCCCCAAAAAAAAAAAAAAAAATCCATGCTAAATAAGTAGATCAGGAATTAGTGTACATCAAGAAATTAATGTTGACAGATCCTCAAAATACTGGCTTTATCTTCCTAAAATGAATAAGTCATTTGGAAGCCATGCATGCTTCCCCCCTCCCCTCCATCCAATTAATAGCACACTGAACTTGAGCCCTCGTTACTAAAAGTATATGGATCACATTAAGTTGAAATGTTTTGCCCCTCGTGAGTCGTGAGGCCTAATACACTGTCGCTCATAAAGGTGGAATATTTATTTTTTTACCCCAATTTATGGAATTATTTTAAAAATAATTTAAAAATAATAAATCTAGATAATAGTATACATTCTCAGATTTTATTGAATAACAATTTGCCAATGTGTGTTTTGCGTGACTGCTAAAGCATGTGTATGCTACTATGCTTATCAACTAGGGGACCTATGCCCTTAAGTCATAATTTACAGTAATGAGGATTAATGCCCCACAAAAGGGCACTGATATAGCACATCGACACGGTTTTGACCCTGGGGCCTCACAGTTACGAGGCCATTGCCTTGTCACTGAACCATGACTGTACGCAGCGGGGGCTAGGGTAGGGGGCAGTTTCCATAAATTAAAAAAAAAACAGAAAATGCAATAAATTTTCAATAATTTATTGCATTTTACCCCGGTCCCCAACATTAACAAATCCTCTGGACGGCCATGCATTATGGCTCAACAACGCTATTATGAAAATTCCTTTTTCGATTTGTCATTTTGTCGACACCCAAATTAGTAAAAAGCATCTCGATCGGTCGACTAGACAAGGATCACTGAAATTCTCAAATATTTGCCGTCATCATGTCTGCTAATCAACAGAATAAATCTTTCGGAATGTGGAATACACAAACACCATCGTATTCTAAAGAAACTCAAGAGTTATTAAAAGGTAAATTTTAACGTTAATGTGAGTGTAGATTTTGTTCCAACGCACCAAAAGCAAACAAGCAAAACTGAAGTCTGAGGTCTGAACGCAAAAAACAAGTTGTCATGGAAATGCCAAGCGATTTTTCCTTTTCAGTTGCGAAATGAAATGCAAACGACGTTCCTAATAATGTATTAATGTCTTACTGAATTGGAAATATTTGTTTTTGTAAATTGTAGTGAGTTGTATCTCTCGTCGAATATCCTCGGTAGATTTTCAACTTGGAAGATAATTTTATTGGCCAGGCCCCACTCATTGTAAATGGTGTTAGGCTACTACTACTCCATCATGTTTGTTAGTGCAGGTTGTGTGTCCGGATCGAAGCACACATAGACTACATGTAGGTGCATTACTATCCTGGCGCTGGCTGTGTATTAAAAGCTGTGCTATTGATTCTTAAAGGTACTATGTCCCATTTGCAGGCCAAAAAAATGAAAATGTTAAATTCCAACTGCTTTTGAAAGATAATACTTATTTAGAACTTCCCTAAAAAAGGTGGGGCTTACAAATGTCTTCAAGTGGGAAAATAATGACTATTAGTTGTCAAATCGACTTTAGGGCTATAGAGCCCAAAAGTAATAGTCTTGATTTCCAGACAATTGTACTGAATGGTCATACGTTTTATGCTGCGCAAAGATTCAATCAGTTTAATCTTGGCCATCACAAGAAGTGGGTTGTTGATGTATGCTCATGAACCCTTTACAACTCTTTTCATGTATGTTATTACCAAAGAAGAAAAAAAAAGCCAGTCAGTCACTCAATAGTGTCTGACAGTGAAGTCTAGCAAGTAAACGGGTTTCCTTGCATAATTTGAATATGAGGACACTGCTAACGTTTAAATTTCACAGATAGGACATACATGACATATTCATCATTCCTGCAAAGTTCTACAGAATTTGAGGTTGGCTGCAAAAGGGACATAGTACCTTTAACATTTCAAACACCATTGTACAAAACTCAACTGAATTCACTCAAAATCGGTACTTTACTCGATTGATGACACCTAAATATAGCAGTAGTATAAGAATCTAGTGCTAAAATACAATTGTTTCAACTTTCCGATGTTAGACTTTATAGATCTACTAGTAGCCTTAAGGGCTCTCTCGAAATGTTTTTTTATGATATTATTCGAGAGAGCCTTAACCGCCTCCCATAGGGTCCCGTGGAGAGGTAGGTAAACAACATCTCAAATGGGTCCAAAATCACACTTTCCTGCACCCGACCAATATTGGACAGTGGCTTTGATGAATTTTATGATATTTCTTCTCCTAACTACCTACTGAATTTAAAAATCGGAGGTAAAAATAAGGAAATAATAGCAATTTTCTTACCAGACCGATACAGCTCAGCTCCCTTTTCACATGTACCGTGTGAATTCACGATCTCTACACAATGGTGATGACCTCTGACTGGCGCTTCGTAAATATGCTGCTTCCGGTAAATGCGCTGTATGAGTGTTATTCATTTGAGGGGAAAAAAAATCTATCATCAATCCCGGCAAAGTGCCACTTCATATTCAGTGTGTCATTCTTGGTCAAATGCTTGCATCTCTGAGATAACTTGACCAAAATAATCGGCCCCTAACATTTTTTTTGTTCCTATTGCAAGCACAAATACGGTCCCAAATGTGAGATTTAGATGTCATTTGCTCGAGAGTCCTCTCTTTTCTCAACAAACATATCTCATATCTTGTTCTTCTTTTTGCCATAGTAATGATGAAAGAATCAAAACTGAACAATTTCCAGGCAAGACAACTGCAGAAAACAATGAAAGGTAAGTCTACACTGTGATCTTCTTATTTGCAGCATACGAAAAAACTTTTAGAAGAAAACCGGTAATTTCCGCTGCATCCAATTGTGCTATACATGTAGATGATGAACGTGTAATTGCCATGTGCATAGAAGTGGACAAACAAGTTCTTCTTTTTTTTGTGAGTTATTATTACCATTCAGGTTCAAATAATTCCAGCAATGCTAGTGTCAGTGGTATATTAGCAAGGAAAAAAAAAATCAGAAAGTTACCACAAATCATTAATAATCCTGACAAAATGCAAGATATCAGCTTTACAGTCCAAGACTGTAAATATAGAGGAGCTATGGCTTATATTTAGTCTCCCCATAATTGTAAGAACTTTCCTTTAAGTTTAAGAATTCATAATCGTATGTTGTACCTTCTTTATATCCTTTAATTTAGTAACTGATTATAAGTCATTTATTTACGTATACTTTCTGGACCCCATGGAAGACCAGTAGTGTCGTGCCTGGCACAGATGAATATGGGTTATCCAGCCGTTTCATTCAAACGGATAATAAATACTACTACTACTGCTAGCAAATTCTTTTAAAAGATTCAAGATATTTTCATTTGTATTTTTAGCTTCAACGTATGATGAGTAATGTAATAATCCTTGGCTAAATTGAATTGGAATAAACATTTTCAGATGGAACTGCCCTCCCATTAGCATGTAACCCAACAACCAGTGCCAGACCAGCGCAGCCTTTTCTTCCTCAGAAGCCAAGCGTCCGTGTGAATCCAAAGGGATACGGCAAGGGCGTACGCACTAAGGAAGATATAGAGGATTCCGGGGCCTATGAGAGGGATATGTACACAGGTGGTGGAGTAACAAGTAAGTTCCGGCTTGTACAGTCTGTGAAAGTAGGAAAGGAATAGGTTAATAGGACATATCTCTTTGGAGCTAGGGGGATGTGACCTTGTATGCTTTAACACAGAGTTAATGCCCTTCTGGCTCTGAATAGACAATATATATATATAATGTAATGAGGCAGATTATAAAAATTGAAATGACCTTTGATAATATATTATTATTATTTGATGATGGACTACCATTATCATGAATGATATCTCCTTATGATATGTATTTACCAAGGCCATGTTCCAAAGCATTTAATTCTCAGACAAGTGATGTTATTGTGAATAGAAATGCTTGCATGAGTAAATCACTTAATAAGGTACAGCTTATATTAATTTCTGATATGCAGAAATTACATCAGTTAATTTCATTTCGTAGAATAGAATTGATTTCCATTTTTGAATATTTTTGTATTGACACATTTTTCTGTAGGATTAGTGTCTATGTAAAAGGCACATTCTCATGAATTATATTCTTGGGAAAGATTGAATAGAAGAATGCAAATTTACATTAATGCCTCACAAAATTATATGACATTTGTTGAAGAGTAAAACTATACATGTTTTCTTACAAGTAGATTCCATTTTCCTTGAATGAAATACAAACCTACAGCAGTGATATTTTGCATAGCTTATTTACATATATGGTTATAGTAGACAGACTATTTAATTAGCTAAACATATTTATTTTTGTGTGTGCAGAGTCATTAGACAAGGAGAAAGAGAGATTGCAGAATTACATGGCTTACGGTGAAGACATCCCTCCCATCTCTGAAGAGCGTAAACGAGAGGTCCTGAAAACCCCTGAACCTGAACCAATGATTGATAGATTCGCAGACCGTAAGTATTATTTCTAAGATAATTGTATTTATTATGTTGATGTTGTATACTGTGAATTTCTGATTTTTATGGCCAAATAAACAATAATAATAATAATAATTAGCTTGGTGAAAGAAACTGTATGCCAGTGATTGAAAAAGGTTGTTCATGTAGCACATAAGTATCAGTGTATAATATGAGGTTGTGGAGTCATCAAAATGATAAGAAATTGGCCCCGTCTTGCTAAGAGTCACATGTACTGGACAAAGAAATATGTATATGGGACTACAGAACATATGACATTAGATTGTGGTCCAGAATGGTATGGGCTTTCGCTGTTACTTGTCATATTCCGAGTATCAGGGCATTTGAAGAGCCATCCTATTCAGGGGACATTTCTTCCATGATACTCTTCCAAGTACATTAACATACTAATAAGAATGAAAGAGCTCACAGATTAAATTTCACGTTTCCCAGAACTCAACCTTCTCTTTGTTCATTCATTCTTTCATTTTTTTTCACCAGCAACATAAACTACGACAAGAGACATACTGGACAAAGAAATTGAAATTTTTATTGGACCCATTATTTCAAAAAGACTCCAATAAAATTTTCTCTAAATACTTTTCATTTTGGGGGGATGGAGATAGTAATTGGCAAATTATATGATATGAACCAAATCAAAAACTTTGTATATATTTATCAATTTTATCATGGACTTCCATTATCACAGATGATATGGACTACTTATCCAAGGCTATGTTTTTACATAATTTTACCCATTGAAGAAAAAAAAAAGGAGATACATGTAATTCGTCTGTACGACCTACCTGTATGCTAATCTCTGTAACTCTGTTCATATATTTTCCTCATTTTCAGACATGTCTGTGGACAATTGAATACCAGTTATGTATCTTTTTCACAGACAATGATTTGTTACTGTATTGCATATATGTCAATGCCCTGAACTAGTTTTTGATTACCAGGAGCCTATAGCTTAGCAAAGAAACTAACCTTTGTGTACTTGTATTTATTTTCTGAAATTCCTACCAATTTCAGTGGAAGCCGAGATTCAAGAGAGGGTTGAGTTTCTTGAGGACATGAAGAAGATGGGGAAGGAGAGGCAATACAAAGCCATCATCGGAACTGAGATATCTATGGTATGTTACTCTGATGAGACAGTGATGATAATGGTGGTGGTAGTGGTGGTGATGATAGTGATGGCAATGGTGATGATGATGATGATGATGATGGCAATGATGATAGTGATGATGATGATAGTGATTGCGATGGTGATGATGATAGTGATGGCAATGATGATGGCAATGGTGATGTTAATGATAGTGATGGCAATGGTGATAGTGATGATGATGATGGTGATAATAGTGATGATGATGATAGTGATGATGATGATGATAGAAGATGATGATGGTAGTGATGATGATGATGATGATGATGATAGTGATGATTATGATGGTGATATAATGATGGCACTACTAGTGATGAGGAAGTTGGAGGATGATATTGATAGTAAACATCTTTGATGTCGGAATATTAGAAAAACATTGTTAAAAATTAAGACTATAAATTAAAACTATAAACTTGAAATAAAAGTGTTAACACTCCTTGGTCATGTGATTCAGTAGAAATAAGGCACATGCCACAAAGTGAATTTAGCATGTCTTTATATCGTAGCTTTTTGATGCAGACCGTTCAGATGTTCCAGCTGTAATATTTATAATCCATAACTTGCTCTTGATTTTTACAGAAAATCCGAGAAATGGAGATCATTGACAAACAGAGGACACAACAACTGAAGAAGGCAATGGCGGCGAAGGAAGCAGCACAAGGAAGCTGAGAGGTACCAGGTCGATCATTCTACCTCTGATTAGATTATGATATTGTCCGTTATATATTTGTACAGATGACCAGTGATATATTAAACATTCTTATTTATGCATTCAAACAAATACCTATTTGAAGAGAAAAAGAGGGATGAGCTGAGCCGGCGTATTTTGAATGTTTAGACTTTGGGAGTGTGTATTAGGAAGATGTGAGTTGGTCTAGGGGCACGTTCACTTGGTCAGCTCTCTGTCTTCGCCTAAAAACTGGCTCAGGCGACCCCGGTTCGAAACTGTGTCACGTCTTTCGGATGGTGACATTAAAGGTCGGTTCCCAGACGTAAATAATCATATCTGATTGATACACGTCTGTAAAAATCCAATTGCACAGACATGAAGTGCTTCACGGGATGAGAAAATTAAGTGATTCTGTTTTTGTAAATTCTTTAGGTTTATGTATATTGTATTCGGTGTTTTGCCACCTTCAGCATACTCTTTTGAAATCTCAAGAATTCAGTATGTAAGAAGAGTATATCATCTGTTTGGAGCCAGAAGGGCTTCCCATATACATGAACACAGACTTAACACCCTTCTGGCTATGAACAGACAAAATGTGACTTGGGTACATACTTTAAAGGGAGTGGGTCATCAGTCTCCATGTGCAGAAGGTCATAATACACTGACACCAGACTTTGTGGAAATACCATTAATGGGTGTACAGATCTGCTACACCGGTAGGCCAATCAAGAAATACCCCCTCGTCTCTTGGAGAGTCTTGGGGTGATGCAAATGTCAGATAATGACTTTACGATATGGGGGAAAACAGCTTTACATATTTTGGGTAAACACCCGAACAGGTGTCCAATTCTACATAAAAGCCCACTTCTGAGTCTTCAATTGGTATGTATTTGGACGAGCATATAATTGCATTTCTGTAAATCTACTTGTATACTCAGAGCTGCCAACTAGTACGGATTTCCCGTAATTGGTACGGAAATTAACGACCATTACGGAATGTTGTTTAAAATTACGGATTTAAAAAAAAAAAAAGTTTTTTTTTTGTTTGTTTTTTTATATTTGTTTTCCCCCCCATTTTTCCTGGAAGACTGTGTTGTGATGATATGAAACTCATTATTTAACAACTTTGTGTGAGTAAAATCACCAAAAATTTCAGATAATCATGTGTCTGTGCAATGTTGGCGTGCCGTTTTTATTAGAGTCATAGCGCCGCATAGGAAATTACTGATTTATACCCAAAATTACGGATTTTCTGTTCTGGAGGTTGGCAGCTCTGTATACTGCCTATGATAGATTTTTATGCATTTTCGAATGTGTTGTGAAATTGGTATTTAGTACCTATTATTTTATGAACATTTTTATGTACCTTTGCATATTTGGATTCCCACCCCTTTTTTGTGTGTGGACATGTATACAATTTGAAAACACTCAAATGAAGGCTTCATCTATGTTCCTTTGTGACTTTGTTGTAACTGCTAGTTGGTGAGATGAATAATATTGCATGTTTTAATTACTGGTGTATTTACATGTGCATACATGTATAGAGGTAGGTGAATAGTCGAAATTTGTCATTCAAGTAGGGACCGCAGCTGTGACATGTAGCTACATAAATTGTACAACTGGCAGGTTCAGTATCAGTTATTCTGCTGAGAACTTGAGCAGGGTTTCACAAAACCGTCATAAGTACAAGTTCACCCCTAACCCATTGAAATGCGTGTATTGAATTAAACACGCGTTTCAACGGGATGTTGGTGAACTTGTTATGACAACGGTTTTGTGAAACAATGCCCAGAAAGCTGTAAACTCTTTGTAAAATGGTCAGATTCTGGCTTGTACGAGTGGAAATGTTTTATTCAAAAGCTCACATTTTCCTTTTTTCAAAAAACTTGTCATCCCTCTCTGGTGTTTCCTTTGTGGATAAAAAAACAAATACAGCCCTAGGCCTTTCTGCACTATTCATTGCCATTATTTGTTTAGACTGTAGTCATGGAGACAGGAGGCCCGCCCACACACGTGGCGCTCATCAATACTTGATTCGCGCCATCTATTGTGGTGCTGCTTCGACTTCTTAAAACAGCACAATTGCATTTTGTTATTTTCCTCATTTTTTTAAAGATGTTTTATTTTGCTTGTCCTCCATTAGTTGTTCTATCAACACTTGATTAGAAGTTTCTTATTATTGATGATGTATAAAGTGTATATCATTGTAAGCATTCTGAATGTCACAAAAAAAATGTATTTACCTGGTATTGCTAGTGATATTTTGTGAATTTGGTATTCAATAAAATAAATTTTGTGATACTGTATTTTTTTTTTACTACATTTACTTACTTAGTTACTGTAGATGACAAACATTTGTTTTCTTTGAATGAGTAAATCTTTGAGAAGTAAAAGACATGTTGGAGTATTCAGAAAACTATTGTATAAGGAGGAAAAGTGGAGGGAGAGTAGGTGTGCGAGGATAAAATCTGGATGGTTAGGTTCATGCTAAATGTATACAAACAGTATCCAAATCATCACAGCCACATCAGAGTTTAATCTTTTATATATATATATTTATATGCGAACTTTTAATTAGAAGTCCAGTATATTTGCCATGTATACAAACACAGTTATGAAATCAGTTACCATTGCAGATAGATTGGGAGTATAAAATGCATACAATCATAATATATACTTACAGCATTCGCACAATACATTATACTAGGCAGAAATTTGTTGACCCTTAAACAGATGAAATGCCATCGGGGCAAGATATAATGCTTTATGAAAAGCATGCATTAAAAATACAGGTGATTACTAGCATTAGAAATATGCCTTAGAAGTTTAGTAAACCCAAATGGTTTCACAAAATGCTGAAATCTTATTTATTTATTCATTTATTTTAATATGTTATGTATGCCGTATGATAACTACCTTTTGTTTAGTATTACAGATAGCCTTTAAAAACTACATTGTCAAAACGTGATGAAAATAAATAGTCCCATTCATATGTTAATGGCATGAAACCCCAAGATTAAAATTACACAGTACAGTCGAAGATACATGAAACAAAACAAAATAATCAGAATGAAATATATATTATTTTAAAAAGCATGAAAGCTACTGAAAACAAAGCTTTAAAATACCCAAGAATCTCAAATATATAATCATTTCTAAAAACAAGACATCAAAATTAATTGACAGAGGCAATTTATCTATTGTGTAAATGAGGCATTGTCAAGTTGAAAATGTTAACAGTATTTTGGTAACTGAAATAAAAAGTAAGCAAGCTGTACAAATATTTTTTAAATGTTATTTAACTTTCTATGCAAATAAGAGAACAAGGCAACTCGTAATTTATGACGGCATATGCCTGTACGATAATAAATAGAAAATGTTTTAAGTCACAGAATAAATGCTTTCTACCATTGAAGCATATAATTACAATTAGAAGATATAAAAATCATAATGTAAATATATAATGAAAATGTTATTGCATTCTTTTCTCTTTTTTCTTTTTAAAATACATAAAACAGTCAATTTGACAATAAGGCAAAGAAAGGGGTACACAACAAGGTTATCTACTTTACTCATTTGAAACATAGCTTCATCATCCTTCATGTTTAAATAAACTCTTGCACTGAAAAATTAAAATTAGATTATGTCAATTGCAGCATCACTGTGACATATCTTTGGCCTAACCATATAAAATATGCAGATGTGCACTGCCTAACCACAATTTGGCATTTATACCCATGCACTGTTTGAATTTTAAAAAAAGTGTGTATTTTCCTGATTCCAGTATTGAGATGTTTTCCACAAAGTAGCAAACGGTCAAAGGTCATTGGTTCGAGTCACAGCAAGGCACAAGACTATTTTCTTTTGACAGGATTTAATCGACATTTGTCACTCTGGACCCAGGTGTAGAAAATGGGAACCTCTTGGAAGGAAGTCCCGTCGTTAACGCCAAGATAATTTTGGGGTGCTATAAGCACTTGAGGTGAGTATGAGCGAAATACAAGATACGAGAGAACAAATGATTTGTTAATAATCGCAGAAGAAAAAGCTGAATAAAAGCAGCCACTAGCTAATAAACTTTTTTTTAAAAATAAATTTGTTTTATAGCTATTCTTCTTCAGTCCCATACAGGCCTTCTCTTGTTACCACGAGTGCATGATGCTATCACACTCCATCTCACTCGTAACCTGCTTTGGCTAGACAAGATTAACAACAAATTTCTCTAAAAGCAGCAAATTTATTTTAGATATACATTCTGTTGCTTCAATAGTGCCTTCAAAGAAGAATATAAAAGAGTAAAAGACCAGAAGCAAATAGGAAAGAAAAATAATCATAGATGATAATGATGATGTATTCTGATCATTTCCTTTCAATATCGTGGGTCATATTGCAGATCACTAAAATAAAGAAAATAAAAGCTTTACTGTAGCTTATGCACCTCATACGCACTTTCATAGGGGGGAAGGAATCCTGTCTCAATATTATAAACAGATACATGTTTTGATGTGCATACATTTTTTTATCTATGATGGTGATAGAATTAAAGGCCTGGAGTATGATGAAATATAATGTATGAAGAAAAGAAGAAAAATACATCAAGTATGTAGCTCCCTCTTGTGATAACACAATGTACAGTCATGTAGGTACACTGGGTGAAAACCCAAGTAACTTAAATAAACTTAAATAAATCAATGCCTTTTACACAAAAATGAGTTGGTGTTAATTAAAAGAGAAGGTCTGGCTTATCGTAATTTCACATATGTCACCACTTACATTACGTCTACAGAGTACAATAGTGGATATTATTAACAAGTTAAAAGAAATTCTTAATATCTATACAGCTCTTACTACGTATATCATCCATTTTGTACAGTTACATTAATATTATATTAAGTTCTAAAGCTGACAAGTAAGTCTTGCATATTAAAGACAAAACAGAATTCAACTGCAGATATGCAAGCCTGCACATACATACAAGATTAAAAGTTCATGAAACATTTCTAATATATAGGTGACAAACGAGCAGCGAATGTCCATTTTAACAATTGATTTCAGATAGGAGAACAGAATGGATAAAATTGTTTAAAAGACACGTAACAACGGATAAAACAGTGGAAGCACATACAGTTAAAGCTTACAAAGGCATCATTTTCATCATCAAAAGGCCTTTGACACATGATGTATGAAAAAGAATTAAGGCTCTATTAATTAAAGAGAGATGGAAAAATTCACAGGTGATCATTTATCTTTTAAATAACTAGCAAAGACTCAACTTGTTATTACATATACCGCATACACGTGACATATTCATATTGCGAGCATGAATGCATTTATACTGCTTCGTCTGCACTTTTTTCATCAAATTCTCAAACGTATTGCATGAACACAATTTGGTCGTTATAATATATTAATTTGGGAAATTGTGCATGTCTCTTCTTATAGGATACTTGCTATAGTATAGACAACAAGGCTTGAAGCTCACTCTACAAATACAAGATCATCAACCTAACTCTTGAATAATTTCCTCATTTGTAAGTCTACATAGGAAAGATGCCTACGTATTACTAAATAAACATAATCGTCATATATATATTGAAATAGCAGCAAAAGGGAAGACACACCCCCATATATCAGTATCGGTAATACCTTGCATTTTCATGGGGCTAAATATACAGTTATTATGATATGCATGTAGCTTTGCTTTGCGGAATAATACAAGTCACTTTTCCTTCGGCATAAGATGGAGTTGTTCTACAAACAATCGCATCACATTCTATTAAAAACTCAAACATAGCTTGCTATGACATTGGTTTTCTCATTTAACATTTAATTTCTTTAATTACTAATTCAAGATTAAGGCATCATTATATTGTATGTTCGAAATACCAACTCACCCAACATTTGTATAAATATGAACCCCTTTCTAATTCACCTTTCAATGACATACATGTGTCATTATTAGGAATTAAATGCAAGTTCTATACTACTTGCTACTTGCTTTTTTCTCAATTGCAGTATGTAACAATGGTTGATTATAAAAAAACATGGGGATGCATATGTCTGCAATGGCTGTAAACTTCTTCAATAGTATAGTTCAATAGTGATCCTGTTAAAGAGTGTTATAGTCTCTTTAACACTGCAACTGGTGGGTAATGTAAGGCTACAGCAAGGTGAGATGAGAAGAGATGGGGTATCCACCAGTCTTCACTTGATGAGACCCAGCTTGTGCTTTTTCTTGTGCTTCTTATCTTTCTTCTTGTCACCTGTAATAATAACATTTAAAAAATGATAACAATATGAAGGATAAAATAAATAATCACTTTCAGTAAAAATTTCACTGCTTATATCCAATTATTTCCTACCTCCTTTTTATGCTTTTCATCACCATCACCAACCATCATCTTCATCATCATCAACACAACACAACAACAACAACCACTACCATCACCATCACCAACCATCATCTTCATCATCATCAACACAACAAAACCACCACCACCATCACCATCACCATCACCATCATCAAACACCATCTTCATAGTGTCCACTATCATCACATTCATCACTATGGTCTTATCTCCAAATCACCACTACACCATTACTGCCAGTCACCTCCAGTACCCATCATGGCTTCTATGTCTCCACCCTCTGTCTCGTCTCTCAACCCATTACCATTAGCAAGATAAGACATTTCCACCACCACCACCATCATCATTATCTCAACCATCACCATCACCATCATCACCACCATCACCACCACCATCGTCATCATCATCATCATCTTCATCACCATCATCATCTTCATCACCATCATCATCATCACCATCACCATCATCATCATACATAACAATATTTAATAATTGTATTTTATCGATTTATTTTGTATATATACTTCATGTAAATGTTACAGTTTAATCATTTAGTTTCAATTTTTTAATGATCAGTAATAATTTTTCTCTCAATACATTATACAAATTTCCTGCACCGACTCTCAAACTATATATCTGATCTTACACCCTTTGATTTTCTATTTATCTTATATCCAAGTATGCAAACTGAACTAAATATTATTATTGTTTTCATTATTTATGATTTATTTACTATGTACTGTTTATATCTTTAAAGCATATAATTATATTTTTATGTCTATGGAGTTATTTTTACCTTGTAAATTCACTTGTATCAGCCTCCAGCTGTATTGTCGAATATTGAATAAAACCTTATCAAATCAAATCAAATCAAATCATCACCATCATCATCACCATCATCATCATTATCATCATCACCATCATCATCATCACCATCACCATCATCACCACCATCATCATCATCACCATCACCATCATCATCATCACCATCACCATCATCACCACCATCATCATCATCACCATCATCATCATCACCATCACCATCATCACCACCATCATCATCATCATCATCACCATCACCATCCCCCACTATCATCTTACACATACCATCACACACCGCAATCTTCACCACCATGCTACTCACTTCCGGTCCCGATCATTGCTTCTATCTCTCTATCCTCCATCTCCTCCCTCAACCTGTCCTCTTCCAGCCTCTCCACGATCTGATTCCTCTTCTGCACCACCTCCATCAGCATCTCAAGGAGCTGCTCCTCCCTCGTGGCATCGGCATCGATCCTCTCATGCTCCTGCTTCTGGAGAATCACCCGGAGCTCGAACTCGATCTCGGCATGCTGGAGCTCTAGCTCCTGCTGTTGGGCCCTGAAGGGACACAAGAGAGAAAAATGGTCAATATTCTGGAGCATACCGCCAGTGAATAAAAGCGTACATGAGCAGGTTACTTGAACCCAGCAAGTTTAAAGAGAGCTATGAAAATATGCTCCAAATATTCCATTGCCTATTGGATAACGATACTTCCAATAGACTTCTTAAACACTTACAGTTCACTGCATTAGAATTTAAAAAAAGTTCAACACTTTTTTTTAATATGTCAGGGTAAAGCATAAGCAATGATTTCAGGCACATTCGGAAGTTAACACAGATCTCAAATTTTCTTTGAATCTTTAATCAGAGAACAGCTTTATTTGATACACAGAAACACAAGAAATAATGATCCTCCATAAACACAGAAGAAAAACAATTTCTTCCTGTTCAAAGGCTCATAATTTCTTGTGCTTTTGTGTATTTTCTCAAACTCTGAGCGGAATTCATACATTTTTCTACATTTGATACATATCACCAAGTGAACAGGGATGATTCTTTCATATGTATATCAAATGTATTGTTATAGTCAGACCTTACAAATGTTTGTATGATAATATTTACCCCCCCCCCCCCCCCAACAAAAAAAAATAAATAAAAAAATAATAATAATAATAATTTGCACACTCTCTTTCATAATTCTTGAATATTTTAATAATAATAATATGAATTGTATTTGCATCAAAGCCATCAGAGCCCAACTGTGAATACTTCACAATGTCTCCCATTGCCATTTACATTGTATTGACACATTATCAGGGCGGGGACTAGCCTCTTTGACACTTGAACAGGTAATGAATCACACCAACACAATATTGGGAACAACATTTATCCCTATCAATCATGATGAATATGTTACATGTCTAACAATGACAGAATGAACATCGCAAGCCAAGACTAAACTAAGGTCATCCAAGTGTCAAATTTGTAAATCCCAACACTCTGCACTTTACCTTTGAAAGTACAGTGAAACCTGTCTATAAAGACCACCCAAGGGAGACAAGAGAGTGGTCTTTATGGGCAGGTGGTCTTTAAGTACAGGTTCCTTTAGTATTTGTTTCAATGAGAAACAATTTTCAAGGGAAACAAAAAGTGTGGTCTTTGTAGACAGGTGGTCACTAAAACAGGTTTGACTGTATTTGGGTTTCACAAATTTCAATTAAATGGTCAAGTACATGATCGTTTAAATGCATTTAGCTGATGATAATTATGTTGATAGCATAGTAAGTACACAATGTGACCGTGAGACAAATTTTACACAACAGCTACATGTATAATAGGGAATTTCTGGAAAGACTATATGCATGGAATATGACAAACCTCAACAATTAGGACTTCTCACAAACAAAAAATGTTCCTAGCACAAAATCACAAAATATTTAAATGCCATACTTAAATACGATAAGAATGTCAGTCTTAACTCTTGCAAGCTGTATGCAAGAGACCAGGGGACAAGATAGAATATATTATTCATAATTGAGAATACTTTTTTCTCTTTAGTTGAAAGCAGATAAAAGGAGACAAATTTTTGAAGAACAGATTTCCAAGTCTTAAAAGCTCTGCCTCAGACCGGTTTAATACGACCATCCCCTCCTCATGAAAACAAGAAAATCATGACTAACTCCACATCATCTCATAAGATATTAATCATTGTGGTTAACACCATGTGGTCTTTTAATCGATAGCCTTTCAAGGAAATCCTACATGACAGTCGCGGTTTTTAGCTGAACGGAAGCGATGAAAGTGTGTACGTCCCCAGAGTTATCAAAGAGTTATCGAAGGATTAAATAAGTTACGTCATTATTATTTTATGACTCAGCACCTTAAATCCATTCAAGGGTCCATGTATTGCGTAAATTGGGGTGGGACAAGATTAAGAGCCTTCCAAAAAAAATCCACGAGAAAGATTAACCTTCACTGATGCAACCACTAAACCCCCAAACCAATAAAAAAATCAACATAACAAAAGACCAGACAAATCTGAGATTTGATTTATTAAAATAGACATCCAAGCATATAAAGTAAAAGCTTGCAAAATTTACTTCCCACTTTAAATTTTTCTAGCATTATTTCAATGCTTTTAAAACTCTAAACTTTGGCTTTCATGAGAGACTTGTTGGTTTGTTAAAAGCCCAAAACAAGCCAATAGAAAAGCTCTATACACCAGTTTACAGTTGTATCAGTGTGCATGCGCAGACATGGGCGCCATTTTAAATGATGAGTAAACAAAGCCAATGACCTAGAGGTCATGGATTTATGCGTAAATTAAGATTGCGCCCATGCAAATTATGATGATATCACTGCCTGCGCGCTGCGTTGTGCGCGCACATCATCATTTGCATGGGCGCAATCTTAATTTACGCATAAATACCACTATGACCTCTAGGTCATTGGCTTTGTTTACTCGCCAATTAAAATGGCGCACACAACTGTAAACTGGTGTATTATCAACTGGCATTTGTGACTCAAAATTATAATAATTGGATGCAGCAGATGTGTTTATTGATTGTCTATGGGAGATAACGCCCTGTGTTCCTAAGAGGGATGACACTTTTGTTTAGGAAGACAGAGGAATAGTGATATACTTGACAACTAAATGACTCAGAGACAAACGGAATACAAACACTACTTGGGCAGTGTGATTGGTTGATCCGAGATTAGAAAAGGCTATGCCATGACCAATAACACATGTTCTTTTGAAACTGGGCCGGTCAGCAATACACATTGAATCATTAGAAAATGTAGTTGACTCAACTTCCGTTTCTTAAATAGAGGTCAAGAGTAATGGAATGTCATGGGCCCAAGGGTTTTATAATCATGTCAGGTCAGGTCTATGAATGCTTTCTTTCATTTCAATGTTAGGCCTAAAAAAAAGAAGATGTTGTATTGCTTTATTGTAATTCTTTACTCCCTCTTTGGGCTGATATTTCTCAGTTTTGAATGCTTATATACATTTTTTTTCTATAGGACAGTAAAAGAAAAACAACTTTTTTGAAAAACCGACCGTAGATTTCAAGATTTTGGGATCGGTCGCAAAGGGGCAATAAAACATCTTTTTTTTAGGCCTCATTTGTCCACTACAAAATACTTTAAAACCCATTTAAACCACAAATTCTGACTAAATGTTCAACTAATTCTTGAATTAGATTGTCAAACTCCCTTCAAACTTTAATAGGTCAAGAGACACTCCACACTGTATACATGGCACTAATTACATCACAAAAGTAAATTGGTCTGATCAAAGCTTTTCTATAGCCATGCAATCACCAGGTTAACTCAAAGCTTTAATTTTGGCAATAACTTGTCGGACAAAATGCTTTGAAGTTGCTATTCATCAGCAGTATTTTAAGCCTCACTGCTCTACTAATAGCAACTTGTGCCCTCTATGTAGCAAACAATGCCTAAGCGGTGACCGTTGGTCCCCCATGATCCCCTTTTTCTTGTGTTAATTGAGAGCTAATTCGATGAGATAACCACCTATCAGTGACCATGCAGGGAGGTCTAATCCCTCCTGGCCAAACTAGTGCAGACAGGCTTTAAGAAGTCTGTAATTACAAAGATTAGACATAGAGGGAGCCTTTTGACTTACTGTGCGATAAGTTCCCCTTCTCTTCTGACTAGTTTATTCTTCTGATTGACCACATCAAACCATTCAGCTAGAAGAGTATCATCATGGGCAGCATCATCTGGATTGAAATGTATCACAGAATATATAATTTTAATATCAATATCATTTGCAGGAGTGGTTCTAGAGAAATGTTATCTTTTACAAAATATGTTTATTATCATTTCAATTTAATTTATTTATTCTCATTGTTATCATTGTCATTATTTATTATCATTAATATCATTATTCTTATTCTTATTTTTTTTTGTGTATTTTGGGGGTATTTTTTTTGTATTTTTTGTATTTTGTATTTTATATTTTGTATTTTGTATTTTTTTTGTATTTTTGTATTTTTTTTTTTTTGGGGGGGGGGCACGTTAGGGGTTGCTGCATTCATTTTCTACATGTGCCTCACAATTGTTTTGTGGAGGGACTTGAAGAAATTTTAAGGAGGCTTGAGCTTCTTCCCCTCTTCCCCCTCACAGCAAAAATTTCTAGGAAACCAAATTGACTGAATAGAAAAATAGAGTGTTACATGCATGTATATAGGTCATGGCTTTTTCATAAAGCACCCTATCTTTCTATATCTTTTCTTTGTAGTCTTGATCGATCAGTGTTAGTTTCAATTCTGTTTTCCATCATTTCCAACCTTTAAACTGAGACATGACCATGACG
The DNA here is from genome assembly GCA_035222895.1 of Strongylocentrotus droebachiensis. Taxonomy (NCBI): domain Eukaryota; kingdom Metazoa; phylum Echinodermata; class Echinoidea; order Camarodonta; family Strongylocentrotidae; genus Strongylocentrotus; species Strongylocentrotus droebachiensis. The sequence goes on along the minus strand of JAVYIG010004210.1, from coordinate 128,530 downwards.
GCTATAACCAGAACCAGAACCAAGCTGCTAATTAGGTTAACTTTGCTATTTTCAGGTTGACATTTGAATGTGTATGAGACATGAATACTTCACATTAAAACATATGTCCTTTACAGTGAATTCCTTTCATGCAACATGATTAGTATGCTGACTATGCTCATAATCATTACGCAGTAGGAAATGTCAAGTTGCATGCCCTTTGGTAAAGTTATAAATAAGTTATTGTTGACAACATATGTATCAGAGTAATGAAAATATGAACAGGGCATTAATTTAGCAATTAATAGTGCGCTTTTTTTTCTTCCAAGTTGTTTGCTTAAAGGTGTATCCAAAAGATGTGCAAGACTTCTTTTCCCATACTTGTGAGGGTTGCAATCACTAAACTTAGCCAAAACATATTTTTCTAAATAACTTCTTCAAACATCAAATAGACCAAGGGGGTATTTTTGGAAGCGAGATTAAAAGATATAGGTTTTGGGTGCAAAATACCCATTTAATATTGTTTAAATATTGCCTTCAGAGGTTCAGATAGCAAAACTTAAACCTAAATTCGCAAAAAAAACAGAAGTATATGCCCAAATGTTCAATGTTGAAGTGAATTTTGCGACATCTATCCAGGCCGGATCGATATGATAATTTACCAAATATATCTATTAGTAGGCAGTTTCCTGGCAAAATTTGTATCATCACGTATTAGTCAAAACATATTCTTCACATGATTGGTAATAAGAGCTTCCATTTCATTTTTTTGAGAGGGGGCGTTTTCAAAACTGGTCTATTCCTTTAAGTAAATGTAACTGAGCTAGTACTGCAGGTTAGATTGTACAGTACCCCATATAGGACTGCAGCCATAGATACACACAGGTTCATTCACTTCATTCACTGGTTATTCATTACAAAAAGACAAATAATCTAAATTCCTGAATGTCTCGTCGACTCACCGTCTGTATCTTGTCTGAGATTTGTCTCCAGCTCCACACCTCTCTCCTCTAGCTCCCTCTGTCTCTTCTCAATGTTTATCAGCTCCTGCTGGATCAGGGACGTCTCTATGTGGTCCTTACCAACCTGGAAAATGGAGTAATTAGCAAGAGGAAGATTTTTGTTAATGCATTGTCTGGGTAATTTGTAAAAACAGTAGGAAACAAAAACAAAATATAGAGTACCAGAAGAGAGTTATCAATTTTTAAAGATAAAGTTGAGTTCTGGTCATGTGATTGCATTGTGAAAGAAATGGTGTGGAATCGATCAATACAAGTTGATCATGTAGCATATAAGTATTGGTGTGTACTGCAAGGTTCTGGAGTCATCAAAATGATAAGAAATTTGGCCCAGTCTTGGTAAAGTTACAAGAACTGTACACAGAAAGATGTGGATGGGACTACACAAATGGTGTCGGGGCTACTAACCTTAATTTCCTAATCTCTCTGTGCTCATTACTCAGCCAGTATACATTTTCTACCAAAATTATTTGGCAAATGACATTTATTTGTAATCTTAAACATTCAGTTTCATTCTCGTTTTATTCTGTGAGAATTAACAAGCACTGTACACAGAAAGATGTATGGGACTACAAAAACATATGGCATAAAAATCGGGCCTTATTTTTAAAATATTACTTGTCATATTTAGAATATGGAGGCATTTGAAGAGCCATGCTTTTCAGGGAACATTTTTGTCTCTGATGTTCTTCCACACTTGCATAATAACAATGACAAAGCTCCCAAATTATGTTCACCTCTCCTCAGAACTCAACCTTCTCTTTAACATGCAGATGACTTGATGTCATGAAACTTGAAGTTTTTATTAAAAATATCACAATACAAAACTGGAGCCACATCATTGCAAGAGAAATACATTGATCAAATGATGACCAAATCAAGAAGCATCATAATCATTGACACACTTGAAAATGATAATTTGCAGTCTAGTAGGATAATCCCATAGCCATTATCAAATTCAAGCAAGTTGACAACATTTCTGGCCCTTTTACATCAATATTCATGTGCATGGCATGCATTGGAGCATTAAGGAGTAAAAAAAAAAAAAAATGTTGTATTGCCCTTGGCGACCGACCCAAAAATCTTAAAATCTACGGTCTATGGGTATTAAAGCATTCAAAAATGAGATATATCAGCCCAAAGAGGGATGAAAAAAAGAAGAAGATTTCTGACTGACCGACCCATGTTTTGGCACCTAAAGGGCAATACAACATCTTCTTTTTTTTTAGGCCTAATCATTAACACACTTGAAAATGTCAATTTGCTGTATAGTAAAGCAAGTTTACAAGTTCATGTGTATGTCATGCATTGGGGACCTCTCCTCTTGCTCATCAACTTGATCTGATATTCTATGATCCAGCAAATGTTCCCCATGTCGACCTTTTAAAAACTGACAGCAGGAAACATGACAGGCTATTATCAAAACCCTTATATGGACAGGTAGGGAGGCAGTGTCAATGGTAAATAACCAATAATGTCTACCTAGCCTCAGTTCTTGGTTTCCACTACGTCTATTCAACAGAATAGAAATTAAAAATATTGAAAGAATGGATTCAAGTTACCTCTCTCTTGATGGCCGGTGGGGCGGGGGCTTTCCTCTTGCCTTGCGAGTGTGCTCTGGATGGTGGGGCATACTTGGGTCGCTCAGGCTATCAGGGTTAAAGGTCAAAGGCAAAGGTCAATTAATTACACTGTGAAATGTTGGCAGTACAATGCTGTGATTACCTTCAGGTGAACGACTGCAGAAATAACTAGAATTATCGATCTCCAGTTTTGAGATTCATTTGAATTTTCACTTATTACTTTTCAATTCTTGAAATAGTAGATACAGGAAATCATAAAAACTTGCAACAAATGAATAAGTAAATGAAACCCTGTAACATACAAAAAAACTGTGTTAAAATTACATAAATGGAAAGAGCATATTCCGAGTTCCTGTAAAATTCAAATTAACAAGCTAAAATCAAATGTAGCAAAAGTTCTTTAGAAAAAAAAGAATACAAAAAGAGTTGTGATCCGCTTTGCTTACAATAATTTCATACCGGTAGATGGTATAGAAGTCATGGCAGTCGTAGTAGCAATCATAAAAAGTAGTTCCTGCTATTCCAACCATTGCGCTCGTTCAAATTGAAATGAAATTATTTCATAACAGAGCCACTTAGGCTGGTTTAAGCCGAGCTCAAAATATTAAAAAATCTCTTTTACGTACCCTCCCTCTCATGTCATCAAAACTAAAAGAACTGAACAAAGAAACTAAGAATTAAAAGATGTATAGATATGTTTATCTCGAAATGAGTCACTGAATTAATCCAAAGAAATAGATCGTTTTCCTCTGAAAAGATCCCAACAAAAAAGTTGCATACATAAAATCAGATAGCTGTAATGAAGTCCTTACAGGATTATGGATAAGGGCTTTGAGGAAATGGCCAAATCATTGTATTTATTGTCTCAGTTACTTGAGAAACTTTTGTTTCTGTTTCATTTTTCAGCTCAATGTAGTGTTTTATTCAGTGCTGTAAGCCATGAGACCAGGGCAAGTGCATGTGGAAATCAATGATACATCGTCGACTGATCGTCGCTGTGACTGAATAATTGCCGTCATATATATTAAGGAGTGAGACTGGGCGTGATTTAATCGGCTGCTGATTTCATTTGGATAAGCTAATGGCCGCAAGTGTTTCCTGAAAGGCCATGCACTCTGTCTGACCAAACTAAAAACTAAACAGGCATGATGAAATATGACGGAAATTCAACATTCAATTTGCAATATTAAAGCTGTTCCTCTACAAGTAGAATATTGTTATTCAACCATAATTGTTTATGTAATTAATAATTTAATAATAATTTCTTTATTCAACATAAATGTTAAATGATTCGAACAATATGCCGCCAACTTGTACTACTAGTACCTGAACTTCTTGGACAAGTGCCCCCACACAACTACCCCCCCCCCCCCCCCCCCCGGAACTACATGTGTTACCCCTAAGACAATTATCTACCAGACGATGGGGGTGGGGGGGGGGGCGGTATAAGTAAAAGGCAGTTGTGTAAAGATATTCTTCCTGATACAATTGACAATGTGTACACTTCTGTAAATAACATTCCTCTTAAGGGGGGGGGGGGGGGGGGGGAGGGTATTGGTGATTGCAGAGATCTTGAATTTGCACCCATTTGACAAAAAAATTGATTAATAACTTCCTGTAAGTGAAAGCCATCTCTAACCGACAACCATGACAGTGAAAACGATTCGTGAACTAAACCAAAGTTGCTTCAGCTGCTATATGTACGACTGAATGAGAAAGGAAATAAAAGATCGGCTACGTGCAAAATATACTTTTATGCTCACATTAAGCCCTTTGGGGATATGCTAGAGTAAATGGGAGATCTTTATACAATTTTAATGAATTTCTGTTTTTGTTTTAACCATGGTTCTTTTTTAGTTTTCATGTAATTAAGTAAACATAATGTACAACTGATCTGGTATAAATATGAAAACATTTTCATATAATAAAAAATAACTTCAAGAAGATGAATCTAGACTTACCAAAAACATCTCTGTGATTTGGCTATCTTCATGCTTTGAAATGCACTTAAAAGCTTTACATGCATCATGCCATATGCATTCTTATTGCAAACTGATAATGTTGTGTTTCCAGCAGAAGGCCGTTAGCAGGGGCATACTGAATAGTTTAATGTATTAGGAATTCCTCTGCTTACGCCCTTCTGTCAGGGCACACAATAAGAAACATGAAACTGAAAACAAAATGAGACACTGAAAGAGAAAAATTGCAACTCGTGAGAGAGAGAGAGAGAGAGAGAGAAGACAGAGACATAAGTCCAGGTAGAGTGAATAATATTGAGATGATGAGAGAGATGAAAAAAGAGAAAGAAAGAGAGAAAGACAGGAAAAGGAGAGAAAGTGAAAGAGAAAGAGGAGAAATGTATTACAAAGTTTCTACATGTTTTTATTTCCTGGTATATGTCATGCATCTGTACACACATATGTTAACTACAAGTACAGGAACAAATACTGAAAAATATATTTTCTTGCAAGAATATAAAGAAATGGCAAACAATTCCTAACTTCCTTACTATTGGTCCGATTCATTTCAAACTTTTGCCATTCTGTTTCTGTCATTTTTCTGCTTTCATACAAATCAACTTATTACAAGGGTTGGATTGCCCTTTAAAGGCACCGACAGCGGATAGGACAGCACAATCATGGAATTTTGCCAAATATACTTTTCCTTGCCGCCAATCACCAATTATAAAATGCACAATGCACCAAGTGCAACGGGTGGGACTACTGCAATCAAACAAACCTTGGACGGACAAATGGTGTGTACAATCCTTGCTTTGATTCCCTACTTGAATCAGCTCCAAGACAGGTGCTTTTAATTTAAAAACAGTTCACCAATAAGAGTTAATTGGTGATGTAACATCTATGCACCAAAGCATCATATACCAAGGGGTGCTGAGAGCCACTTAGACAACATAGAAGCAAAAAGGTCATCATCAAGAGTCAGCCTGTAGCACCATCTATAGGATAGCTAACCCAACACTAATTTTACGCATACTTATACAGGACATCAAAGAAGCAAAAAATAGATAAAGAAACAAAAGTAAAGAGGGGGAAATTCCCACTTTCCACCCCCCCCCCCCCACAATCCTTGGAAACTAGATTATGAAACGGGTATATGTACGGTCATTTTAAAATATTTGTGTACCTCCTTCTGCATCTAAATACAGAACAGAGAGAAAGAAAATTTTCAAACATATACTTGAACCTGTAGCCTTTATTACAAATAATAGTCGGAAGATATTGACTTCAGAAGGCAAAAAGTGCATCTTTCCCCCTTTTTTATCATCAAGATGGCTCTGAAAAATGACACACAGCCACGCTTCCTGTGACAGTTACCGCAAGATATTCTATTTCCCCCCTGCCTTCTCCCATTCATCAAATTTGAATTTAAAAAATATGTTTAACAGGTGGCAACAATCTAGCTCCTAACGTCTCATATCAAATCTAAAGGCAGCATTCTAGGATATAAGTATTCTTCATAGCTTCTTCAATCATATACTGTTTTATCTTCTTCTTGTATATAATGGTGCCATATATATAATAGCTATAACCAAACCAAACTTGAACATGACATACATCTTCATTATCTGGACCTACTTATCATCTTCTTATATTTCTCTATATCCAGTTCTAACTTGAACATGACATACATCTTCATTATCTGGACCTTCTAATCTTCTCATAAAAGGTGCCATATTTCTCTATATAGCCGGTCCTAACTTGAACAGGACATACATCTTCATTATCTGGACATACTACACTGATTATGATAGCAGATTGACAGAAATCTGATGCACAATATACACATCTGTCCATTTTTGTTCAATTCTCCTCCTACAACCTCCTCACAGAAAAACTCAGCAAAACAGTCAACCAGGGCCTCCATGAATCCATCATTCCTATCAGGAACGATCATACTTAACAGTCAACGACAGAGAATGCAACATCCCAGAGTTCAAGAAAGATAATATCCTTAAAAAGATATTTGCCTCGCCTACTTCCACCAACTGACGTTAAAAACAATTACTGTACTTCCTTCCCCGACCCAGAAGGCTGCCAGCAAGGGGCTTCACCAACCCCCAAATGTATGACTAAGTCGAGGAAGAGAAAGAATTGCCATTGCTAAATTCAAAGGTAATGAGTAAGACATTAGATTTTCAGTAACACCGTGTTTGTTTATGCAATGTTGTTGTATTGGAGACTGGTGTGATGCAGTGTTGTAGCCAAAACCTAGAGTCTCCAAAATGGGACAAGGTGGAAAACATTGACTTCATTCAATAAGCGTTGGATCTAAGACCAAGACATTCAAAACCCAGAGACTGCGACTAGACTCACTCCACAAGACTTTAGATACATATCACTTTTTAGTCAAGCTCTTTTGAGATGGTTTAATTTCATCTAACATGATTTAAGAGTTTGATCCCCAAGTTTCATAATGTAGTATCCCAAGCTACATGGACTTTTTCAACAATCAATCTTAATGTATTTCTCACCTCTTCACCTTTAATTAATATTTTACCTGTGCACTACATTCTATAATTCAATCTGGACATGACGAACATTGACATGTCGCAACATCAACAGACCTCTAGACAGATATAAAGATGATTCACGATACCACAAGGGACTGAATGTGGCTGGAAGGAACCATTTCTCATCAGCTTGAATGATTGGAGCATGCCGTCTTGACATTAACAGACCAAGCAAGACGTCTGAGACCAGATTGGGAGAACTTAGACAAACACTAGCAAAGGTGACTAAGAGCTCACAGAGAAACAGGAAGCAAAGGAAGACAGAGTAGATGAAGAAAAAAAATGTAAAGGAAATAAAAAGAAAATTCTTATGATACAATTATAAGAAGAACAAAATTGCAAAAAAAATTATTGAAAGGGAAAAAAATAAAAAAAGTTGAGATTAACAAAAAGAAAGAGAATATAATGAAAGGTAAAAAGCAAAATTTCTGCAGATGTCTTTCCATTAGGAACTTCAAAAACACTAACAGACAAACAGGCAGTGCAAAAAATATTACACTTGTCACCGACTGGAACTTGGTACCCCAACATAATTTAATTGAAAAAGATATCAAAACAACTGCTTCATAAGATGTGATAGATTTCTGCAGACTCTGATAGAGTTGTCCAGACACCATTTCCGGCCTACTCATACTCAACCTCTTATGTTACACCACATACAAAAATGCTCCTCCTACGGTACCCCCTGATTCAAAGCCCTTCCCTCTTCCCAATGTCTAATCCAATTTCACGTCTCTGCCTCCGATATCCTGCGAGAGGTCCTTAAAATAACATTAGGACTCCCCTTACCTCAATCTCGTAGCAGAAGTAGGTTGGTTTACCAATATCAAAATTGGCCAGAATGTCTTCAAAATGAAAAGGCTCGTACAGGAAAAAAGGCATTTCCTTTTCGTCGTACCACATCTTAAGCACAATCAAAATAATCAAGTTAATCTCCACAAATTAAAACACACTGCCAGTGGAAGGGAAAGTTTCACAATTTGGGGAAATATATAAAGTGAGTTTGTGAAAGTTGCCTGTCAAATCTACTGTCAAAACACAATCTATGCTACAATCAAACCTGAATTAGGATTCCACGATGTTAGGCAGGAAAAGGGATTAATAGACAAACAAAACAGAGAGAAACTTGGGCCAAACTCAAATGTACTTCTAGCCATATATGAATGAATGAATGTCAGTTCACATGCACGAGTGTGGAGTTTGTGTATTTGCATATAATCCACTTTCTGTATGCCAACATTTTTACGACCAGATGAATGTGGCTATAGATAAAAAAATAATTTAATGAATGGGAAATCATGACCTGTCATTAATAATTACATTTTCATTTTGTGGAAAATGGATCACGTTAAGTACATTTCTGTACTTCTTTCTCTAATTCCAATTTACTTAAGGATAATCTGGTATTAATGCTTGCCCTCTTGTCAATTTCATAAACACTGACAGGTGTTACAAACAAATTCCTATCTTCCTTCCGACTTTGACATTTGACCTGATATATCAACGCAAGTCATAACGAACAGTTGACTCCATTGAAAGAATGTTTTGATGACAATGCTTGGCAAGGCATTGATGGTGAATTCAATGCTATAGTGCGGTGTCCATGGCTTAATTACCAGAATGCAACAACTGATTAAACTCACTTAATTTGCTAATGAGTAGTGTGGTTTGTGCAGAGTCTGTACATGCCAAGAACTTTTAAAAGGGGGATGCCAACTATGCTATGGGACTAATTACATCAATAACAGCAACTCTGACAGATGATAATAACTGCATGGTAACTGTCAGAATTTATAAAAACTAATCATTTTTGTGTACAAGCAGATTGATTTGCTGGCCCTACAGTGTTGAAGTAATTGAAATTTATGCACCATAAAGAATTCTGAAGACTTGTTCAAATAACAGAGCCGTGATTAATTTCATCAATGAATTCTGAGCACTTTATCCAAAGTGCAAAGTCGTGATCAATTTCATTATGTCTATACACTTAAAATTCCAATCAATAAGACTTGAATTGTAATTTTAACTTGTTCACAAGAATAAAATCACTAAGGGGATTGGCCTTGAGTGCTTTCTTCATAAAATGACAAGTATCAAAACAGCCATTTGAGATGATTTTTGTGCACCATTAGAGACCAAGCAATACATGCATAACAAATGCAGCATGCTTCATGCATTTCACTAATATCCAATGACACATGCTGGTTTTTTTCTTCTGGAAACTTAATCAATTTCCTACGACAAGAGTGGCCTAGTGTTCACATGTAGTTGATACCATTACAAACTTTTATTTGATAAATTTAATGGAATGGAGAATCTTGGGACATTTTTTTAATAGAAAGAAATGTTGAGGATGCAAGCAAGATGCAGAGTCGTCACTATTAAAGGATGCATTATTTAAATAAAAAGGATATTCAAAACATAGAAACTTTTGTCAACTGACTTTTAGTCATTGTCATAAATTGTAGGAAAGAAATTATAGAAGGCTATATTCCTGATTTTCTTTGCTTTTTATCTCAAAATGTTATCATGCATGTGTACCTGTTTCTCATTGTATTGTCAAAATAAAAAAAATCTCCTTGTATATAGAATAAATATCTGTAATATTCTAAACATATTGAAACTTTCTGTGATTCTGAAGAAAGATAAAGGAAAGGAGTAGCAATTTTCTAATACTGAACTCGCACCCCCGGAAACCAATCCAAACTAATTTCAGCTTATCAATTATGATGGACGTGTTTGTCCCCGGATCCAAGCTGATTCTCTGTAACTTATCAAAATCATAGGGTTACGCATGCACGCATACCATCCTTGCTCCTTCATAATGCTTCGTTCTATGCACTCATCCTCCATCCAGCGCTTGCACACGTTCCTAGCGTGCGCTTCATCATCATCAAGGCACCGTGCAAACGCACCTGGTCCTCTACGGTAGATGTACGACTGACGGTAATATCCGAGCGCCGGCTGTGGCGCCGGTGGTACCGCTTCTTTCTTGGTGCAGGCACGGGTGACTGGTCATCATCATCACTCAATGCTACACTCCTCCTCGTTATCGGCCTCATTTTCAGCTCGGTAACCACATCGTCCTCCTTCTCATCCTCCTCCCCATCAGAGAGAAGAGGTTTTGATTCCTTGCTGCGACTCAATGACTCTGTCTTCTCTTTCTTCAGTTCCATCTTCCCGGTGGCCTGCGCCAATTTCATCTTGTCTTCCAATTCTTTCATCTTCATATCGTCCACAGCTTGTTTCTCAAACTCAAAGTCAAGATTTAAGAATTCCATTACATTCTTCATGATGTCTTCAAGGTCATCTGTCTCTGCGCTAGACTGCACTATAGAGCCTATCTTTGGCCCTGAAGACATCTTATTCTCCGTCAAATCATTACCCACTACACACTTTTGCTTAGGCTTCAAAGGCAGTATATTCAGAGAGAGGTCTGTAGGTTTTACCTCGTCTTTTTCTTCCCCATCTCCCACACTTGAACTTACCGTGTCCTCTCTTTCATTTTTGAGCGAAAGTTCCGGCACTTCTTCCCTTCGTTCATCTCTTTTTGCATATCTCCTTACTTTTGGCTTTACCTCTTTCTCTTCTAAAACATTAAGTGAGATGCTCTCTGTATTGTCCTTAATTTCCACATTCTTTAAAAGTTCCTCCGACACCCTCTCTACTTTAACAACATTAACACTAGCCTTTTCATCCCTTAGTTCCTTACCCTCACGTGACACTTTAGAGTATATATCCCGAGATTCTTCCTTGTTAGCAACCCCTGTACCTAACACAACCTTGCTTTCTTTTCCATATTTCTGTACTCGTTGTGCTTCTTCTTTCTTTTCTCTCAAGAAATCAAAATCTTTCTTGATCTTTACCCATACAGGCTCATCCTCCATTTCATCATCCCCATCCCTATCCCTGTCATCGACCTTCTCCGGTTTCTTAACCTTTCTCAGTTCTACTTTCCTAAAATCAGCTGGTGGTTTCTTAACCTTTTTAAGTTCTATGTTTTTAAGATCAACCTGTTTCAAAGGCATACCCGCGACTGGCAACCTTTGACCAAATTTCTCTACCTTTTTCACCCTTGGTGACGGCACTGGCTCGATCTTTGTGCCGTTTGCTGTTGGTCCAGTCCTGGGTTGGGGTACCGGTGTAGGCGTCGACTCTCCATCGTTGGTCTTAGCAGGTCGGTTAGGAATCTCTCCATCAGAGGCTGCTCTTGGAGGAACAACCTGGGGAGGCATCGGTGCTTTGCGGCTCTTGCGTGCTCTGGGTGGAGCCGTTACGCCTCCTGGACTACCACCAGGGGGTCGTGGAGGTGCAGACCTTTTCTTCTTCAGCGTTTCCCGGTCCCTCTTCAGCTCCTCAAGGATCTGCGATCTCGTCTTGACAGAGTAGGAACCAGAGCTGAGGATCGTCGGTGGGGGTGGTCTCTCTGGCCTCTTGGGATGTGAGAAGGATGCGGCCCTTGTGTTATCACTTTTGAGTCTCAAACTGAAGGGAGTTTCTCGAGTAGGCGACCCAGTAAAAGGATTGACACTCTCATCGCTTATGTGACTTTCATTCCCTTCATCCTCATCATCACCGAATGGATTCAAGTTGTTGTCATAACCATCGTCATCCTCATCACTCCCAAATGGATTTGTTGACTGTCTCTTGCCAGTTTCCTCGGTCTCTTCTTCATCCTCATCTCCAAATGGGTTCAAGGAATCATCATAATTATCATCTGTAGTTTTCTTTCCTGATGGGCCTTCCACTTGACTTTCATTTTCTTTCAACTTATTTTCTGAGTCTTTATCTCCTTCTGTTCTCTCATCTATCTCAAGTGTGGCGGGCTGAGTTGCTTCCTTACTTTCCTTTTCAATGGTCTTATCATTTGTTTCAACACTAACATCTTCTGTCTTTTTTGCTTCACTGTTCTCATCTTGAAACGAGTCAGATAACTCTGCCTTGGTATCCCACAATGCACTATCACCAGTACTTCCTTCCTCCACCGATTTGTTTGTTACATCATTGGTGCCAATCTCTAAATCAGTTTTCTCTTGGTCTTTGGTGATAGTCTGATTGACGGTGTTCAATGTTTCTTCCTCCTTGTCTTTTTCCTTGTTAGCTACACTTATATCCTCATTCTGATCTACACCAACTTCCACAGGTCCTTCTGATTTTGGTGATTCTTCTTTACCAGCATCTCCACCCTCCTCTTTGATGTCTTCAGCGGTTGAAACGTCGACCTTAGCCGTTGACTCATCTGCTGATGTTGTATCGTCTGTATCCCTAAAGGTCTTGTTGAAAGTGCCACTAATATTGTCTAGATCACTACTCTCGAATCCCAAGGAATCGCCTTCCTGAAGGCTCCTGACATCGGAAGATGACTTGGATTCATCATCCGTTGAGAACAAGCTTGATTCTCCATTCTCTCTCGTCTTGGAGTCCTCACTACTGCTCTCTGTTGTCGATAACCCTGTGGAACTTTCTTGGGGTTCTTTTCCAGTGGGTACCTTACCGTTCTCTTTTGGTTTTGTTATTACCCTAGGAAGAGGTACAGGTCTGGCCGGTGAGTCTGCAGGACTCTTGTTGAGGGCCTCCTGTGACGCTGCCATGTCTGCATCTTTCTGGGTGGCTAGGGAGGTGGCAGACCCGTTGAAGGGGTGTCGTTCAAGCTGTGGACTACCAACTGGACTACCTGATGGATTAAACCTAGCCCTGGCTGCGGACTTCATCAAGTGGGGATGCATTGAAACAGCACCAGGAAACGGTGGCTTGGTTCTTTCCGGTGCTTGCGGCATACTAGGCTTTGAATTCCCCATGGCAGGTTCTGGAGGAGTGGTCACCTTGGGAGGTAGCTGTGGAGGTGGTTGATTCGGCCTCTTTGGAGAAGCCTTCGCTGTCCTGTTCTGCCATATCGTTCCCCCTTCCTCATCCACTCCGGCCAGTCTGGCACCAGCCCGACTGGTCGGGTTCATGCGTAAGTTCCATATATCTCCATTATCACTGTGGCACATACATTCAAACTTCTTGGGATCCTTGGTGAGCTTATAGGAGTCGGGGCGCAACGTACTCCTGCACTTGGTGCACCTGAAGCAGTTGCGGTGGAAGAGTCGACCATCAACCACCTGTCTCTCCACAAGGTAGACTCTCTTGCTACAGATCTCGCACTTGTCGCTCTTCAGGGAGATCTTGGCCGGAAGGGGTCCACTTTGGGCCTGCAATCAAAGAAAATAGGGGGGGGAATTGTTAGGTCACCGTCATAAGACAAGTCAATCCATAATCATTCAGAAAAAGTAGGTGAGTGCTGCAATTGAGATGTATAATTAATTCATAGCATTACAGAAACAGCACCAATTACACACTGTGACTGTGATATGGATTACACTATTGTGCTTAAAATTAATAACTTCATGATCATTATTCATAAATGTTTTTATGCTTAAAGGTTTTCTTTTTAGTAAATATTCTAAATTTTCATAGCATTAATTTTATAATCTTACTGAAATTAAAATTGTTTTCTACATATTAATTGTTTAATTCTATATATTAATTGCTTACACGTGTGTACAAAAAAAAATAGGCATGAAAATGAATACAATCACATATATGAAGGAGCTTAATACTCTATGAATGATTTTGAAAGGAAAAATGTTTTATGAATCTCTCTGCCGAGAATGAAAAGATACAAAAGTAAAGAACTGTCTTAACTCCTTGAATCAAAAGTCCTTGAAAAACAATCTCAAAAATATTTTCCAATGGTCCTTCAATCATTAATTAACACTATGAATTGATGTTAATCTACCTGTTTTATCCATGTAACGTGTGTGACTGATTTGGAAAGGAGGTAGATACACTGCTCTGGTGTATTGGCCTAATGTTTATTAAATACTAGAGCCATCAGAAGCCGATATGTTAGTAGTTTTCTCATAGAATATCACCAGAAGATAGAAACTTGCTTGAGAAAAAAAGACATCATATCTCATGAGTTAAACTAAACATAAAAGTTAGCAATTAATTGTAATATTAGTTCGGAAGGAAAGAGAAAGATCATCACAATAAGCATCATAATGGTCCAAAATGTTTATTAAAAAAAAGGGTGAATACCTGAATATTGAAGTAATGATATGAGTATTTCGATTCACATAGTAAAACTCAAATTTTATGAATGGAATGTCCAAAGAAAAATTCAATTCCGCAATTAAAAATGATATATTAAAAACAATAAACATGTATGTCACCCAAATTTATACCAAACTTCAGGGGAGTGTTTCACAAAGATCCTAAGTAGAACTTAACACTAAGTTGGACTTAAAAATTATGGACAGCCATTGGAGCCTTAAAATGAAATATATTCAAAAGCAGAAATTCAAGTATTTTAGACTTTTTTTATAAATTCCACATCAAGAACATAGAATCTCCCATGATAATAGAAAATATGAATGATTTGAATCAACATTTTATGTCTTTTAAAGTAACTTTTACAAAATGTTTTCAAGGATGCTAATGGCTTTCCATATTTTTTAAGTCCAACTTAGAGTTAAGTTCTACTTAGGATCTTTGTGAAACACCCCCCTGGTGTGATACAAAGAAGTTGAAGGAAAAATGGCCAAGTCTCAATAAGTCATGTTTACAAGATTTAATGGATTCTGAAAAGATTCTTTTTTGTTGGTGTTACCAGTTCTCTACTGTTACTTCAAATTTAAGTTATAGAGAGAAAATTACATCATATTTTGTAACTTTTTATTTTAATTCTCAAAGATGATATAGAATTGCATAGTGTGTGAAACATTTGCAGAGTTTATTTCTAGCACAGAATAATAATAAATTTGCAACATATAACATAGAATGGTTTCCTTTATTTTTGCATTTGGGAAATATGCTTGATGATACTGAAATTAGAGTTGACACTCTATGAGAAGTAGGCCTGAATAGGAGCAGAAAAATCAGAGAAAGAACTTCCTAAAAGTGTATGACTATGATTAAAAGCTGCAATTATCACTAAAAATATGGGAATCTCTTATCGAAAGGTTGTCAGTCATGATGTATGCTATCGAACATGAAGAAAACTGTTTGATTTTTGTTAAAACATATTTTTTCCACTTTAGTGATACAACAGAATGTCCCCAATGATCTACTTGTGGTACAATACTTTTACATATCTCCCCCACAAAAGAATTTTTCTTCCTTAATGAGAATTAAGAAAATATCTACATTATCAATTAAAATAGAAAAACAGAAGAGTAACCCAAGTATAACATTACACGTCATGAGACCAATCCCCATTTCATTAGTTACATTTTGACATGGTGTACTCAATAGAAAAACTTGAAAAGAAAAACTCGAGAAATAGGCCCAGAAGATATGATAAAGGAAGACTGAGAGGATACAAAAACAATCAGATTCTATAATGCTGCTTGCAAGCACTGTTCTTTTTGAATTTTTTTCTTCAAAATCTCACCTCATCTTGTTTAGGTAGATGCGACACAAAGTTAGGTTGGAACTGACGGAGAGAAAATCATTTAAGGCAAATTCTAGTACTCTAAATTGTTGTTACGATATCAAAATCACCGTAACACCTCATCAAAATCATCTACAGTATTGAAGAAATGTCTTTTTGTTTTGCCTAAGGAAGATAATATTAAACCTTCATGTAACTGGTAGACTTTGATGGGTAATCTTTTTTATCACACAATTATAAGTTCATTTGCTTTTTTTTCCTTTGCACATGTAGAGTAACTTCATACAAAGAAGACATTAAAAAAAAAACATAATGAAAAGACTTATCCAAGGGCAGATTTGAAATTAAAAACATTTCAATGAATATAAGAATCTGCCTGTGTATACCTGTTGGAGCAGAAATATTTATCTAAATAATGTACGTAGACTGGATTCAAAATACTGTAGTACATTCATTGAAATTATATTTTTTTAATATTAAAAAAACCCCAAAAACCTGTTATTAATGAATGAACTACTGCATACATTATTTGTTTATTTGGTGCTATGCCGGGCATGCCTTCAGGTTGTCAAAAGCAACCTTTGATTAAAAAGGTACGCATAAAATTTAAATATGTTAGTAAATCAGTCTATTGCTAGCTTGAAGAAAGTTGAAGTACTTACGGCTTTGTTCTCCTTATCTTTAGCCTTCTTGAAGCTCCTCCTGCGGATCTCCTTGCCCTTGTCAGAGACCTCAACATCTTTACCTGAAGCTACGCAGATGGAAGACAGGAGTGAAGAGAGAAGAACAGAAAGAAAGAGAGAAAAAAGAAAGAGAAATAATGAAAGAGAGAAGCAAAGAAAGAATGAAGAAGGTAAGGAGAAAGTGAAAAGAAAGGAGAAAGTGAAAAGAAAGCAGGAAGATTGGATAGTAAGAGAGAAATGAGGATGTAGATAACAAAATGATGGCAGAAGATGAAAGCAAGAGAGAGGCAAAGAGACAGAGAGAGGGAGGAGGAGAGGATGGGAGGGGGTACACAAGGAAAAGAAAATAAGATGTAACATAGATGTTACAGAAACAGAAGAAAAAGAAAAGGAACAGAATTGAAGGATGGAATACCAGAGCGAGGGAAGAAATTCAAATGGAAGAAGGGATAAAAAGAAAAATAAGATGAAAATGATTAATTGATTTTATCACAAATATATGGTAAATTAAGAATGAGCTCAACATTCAGAGATGACGTCTGTAAAATGTCCATAACCTTTTCCTTTCTCAGTAAATCAAAAACGGAAGCCTCTTAATCTCATTGATAGGCAACAAAAATGTTGTAATCTTCATTTTAAAACAACTGAAGTTTCTTGAACTTCTGTGGAAGGTAAAAAATAATCTTTAAACTTGAGCTCTAGGGCACTCGTTGATCTTACAGTACTAGGTTATTAAATATTTTGATCCCTTTTAAGTCTTTCAAGGTGTTATGGATTACAATGTTTGTACTACAGCTTGTAAATCAAGCTGACTTTTCTTTAACCCTTTACATTGCAATTGCAAAACATTTAACATTGTACTACCTGTATTGTAAGCCCCAAAACATTCACAATTTCCAATACTCAAAAAAAAAAAAAGACATATACACTGTACATGTATATTTAAAAGTGAATTATGGAATGATGTTCATAATCTACAACCATATACATCTACAAACTATGTAAATGTTGGCTTGCATGTCTCAGAATATTGAACTTATCTAATATGAATGGGTGATGTGGTGTTTTCGAACACAATGCAACACAATCTACATCACTAGACATGTTAAATTATACAAGCGAATACACAAGAGTTTCAAGATGTGCAGTACCTGACATTTGTGAAACAGTGAAAAGAATAGGTTAGCATTCTTAGCAACTTGGTATTTTAGGTTTAAGAAGGTTAAAAAGATAATTTCTTTTCATTTACTACTTCTTTTCACCCTGGATCTCAGTTGCAAACTAAGTCGTGAAATCTAAAAAATCTCTGACCTGTTAATGCAATATCCATACACTGTACTTCACTCCATTGCCCTATTGCAGCATCAGACAATATCAATATTTTTTGTGTTCAGTTATACCAGCTATCATTGCAATCATCTAGGAATTCTAGGACATTTTTCTCCTTAGTCAAGTAAACATGTATCTAAAAGTAACTAGAATGGCAGCTAAACTTCACCTACTAATTCCACATTAAGAAATGACAAGAGTAAACTGCACTTAAAGGAGCAAAATCAAAAGAGAAAGAGCAGTGCACTTCTCATTTTGTTATCTAATAAAATATTGATGTACCGGTGAGGAAACCTATTGTTCAGCACAACTCTGTCGTGCCCCCCCCCCCCCTCCCCCCCCCTCCCCCCCCCCTCCCCCCCCCCATCTCAATATTGCCACTTTTAATTGCCATTCATTTACAGCCCAAAATTGTTGTGCCACAACCTACAGCAATTTTTTGTTTAGGAGATTTATTGTATCACGTCTGAATGGGGCACATGCAGCCTCATAACTTGGGTAATCATTAACATCATCATTTACAATTGGGTAATTAACGCACAGCATGGATAAATCAGTGTACTACATGTAGATGATGTGCAGTGTCTAGACTAATTACAGTGAAGGTCCTAATGAGCAATCATCACCATAACAAATGGTAGAGCTCATCTAGATCATAGCCATGCTCGCTCTTAAACAGACCAATAGATCGAAAAATCAAAAACAGATTTCAGATATCATGAAAATGAAATATTTTAATCTTAGGGAAATTCAAAGGTTTGCTATCAATTGATCAGGCCTTCTATTAAGGTTTGTTCCCATAGCTATATACTGTACATGTATTTTTGCCATACGGTACATACATTATTGTGTTAGGATCCTAGATCGAGATTTAGAAAGCAAGGAAGCGATTAGTCTCTGAGCCTCTCTGCATTAACTACTGCCTTTAGTTCTCAGTTTCTCACATAATCACTGAGCCTTATTCTTTCAATCTAAGCTGTCAAAACTTCATTTCATTTTCTTAGCGGTAGAGGTAATAATCACACTAAATCTTCAGGATGCTCTCAATTTGTTCAGATCTTTAGTTTTTGTTTTTACGCTTCAAGGTGAGTTAAGACTGTTTCTCGATTGTAATCAATACCTTCACGATTACTTGTTGATTGAGTGAGTGAGCTAGGAGAACTACATGCAGGATTATGAAGGATATGGTTCAGAAGCAGTCATGAATGTTTCATTTCCTTTATGCTGTGCACATGAATCTAACTCTCAGGAAGAGAAACAAGAATAAAGTTGTGAATCTATTTCTTTTCAAACAACATTCAGCCAAACTATTACTCTAGAATGTAAATGACTACATAAATACTGTCTTGGAATTGAAAGCCAGGAGGGCACGATACATATTATGTACTACTTGGATAAGCTTGAGTTCTGGTAATGATAGAGAAAAAAAATTCACAGAATCCAACAAAACTTACACTGAATGTTCAAGATTACAAATAAATAACATGTGCCAATTTTTTTTTTATTGAAGATGATTTCCAGCAAGTTTTTGAGAGGTTGTTTTTATTTTACTGGTTCAAACAATCAATCTACTGCAGGATAAACAATCCAGAATGAATTATAGCCATGTTCTCTCAATATACGATGCCAATACCAGAGCTCAAGATTAGCTTTAACCCGTTTTGGCACTAAATAAGCATCAATTTCATATTTGTATACAATCTTCTAAGTAATATCTAAGAAATTATATGATGGGAATTGATGATAATACATGGAAATCAGTGACTTTCTAATGAAATGTGCTATAAAGTTATGTCTATGGATGAATTGGTTATGATGATTACATGTAGATATACTCACACCCAGTTTTAAATGAGAATTATAATGTGCTTACATAATGTTTTGTTATTCAACTGTCAGCTATGAAGTTGAAAAAAAAATAAATAGATGAGTAGATGAGGCAGTTAGTAAATATGGAAATGTGGTGCATGTTATCATAAAGAACATATAGGAATCATAATAAAATCAAAGGAAAGAATTGAAAAAAATGTCTACTTATTTCAATATTTTATATATCAAGCGTACCCCTATACAGTGTACCAACGATCTCCTGTATACCAGATAAATCCTTAACCTCAACTTTGGCCACATCAGTTCAATCAAACATCCAAACATCTATCAAACACACAGACACATCTGCCAACTTTTAATATCTGGCCAATCAACTTGTCAATATTAAAAGTGTATTTAAAACAGAAAGAAAGGCAGAAAAACCTACCGAAAGTAAGAGAGATCCATATCTACTATGCAGTCATATACATGCTCGGTAGTACTCAATATATATATGAATGCTAAGCCGACGACAACAGAGCTCTATTGCTCAGCTTAGAAGATACGATTGTACTGATTAGTTACGTTCATTGATGTCCCCTTGATCATGTGACATACCAGAGATTGCTTAGAGGTCACCTGATCATTACAGACACCTTACAGATGTATGAATTTGACATCTGAGGGGTCATATCAAGTGTGCTGGAATAGAACGCCCCACCCTCTACAATCACAAACACAACATATCAACAACAATAAAGAAGAAATGTTTGATAATGAGTAATTGGCTTAGATAAAGAAGTCATTGAGTATTAGTGGAATATATTCAAATTCATTGCTAAATTCCTTGTGAAAACTGGTTCATTGGTATACATGTATGACACTATTAAAACAATCCACTAAAATCATTGATTTTTGTCTTAAATACAAAACGTAATAAGTATCTATACCATCAAACATGACATATTTGTGATCTACGGGTATATGATTTCTTCACTAAATTATGATATTGTGAGGTGACTCCAAAGCTGTAAAGTTGAACAGGAAAGTAGAGTAGACTTCAAATGTCTCCCCCCCCCCCCCACCTTCTATGATGCAATAATGACTAACTATCAGCACAAATTTCCCCGACACATTCTGCGATGCGACACCTCTAAAAAAAAACACTTGTTGGCCTTTTATTGAGTAGGATTATAGCAGCTGCCCGTTAAGAATTCATCTGTTTTATCAAAGTTTGCGTGCGAAATGTCTGTAACTGTCTTTATGGATAGTCACACACCTTGTTGACATTTTGCCAAAGACCAAGTCACTCTTTCACTGGCATGGTCATTGTTAAAGAAAGAGGAGGGGTAGGAATGGGATTTATCAGACAGCAAAGGGCAAGGGGAAGGGGAGGGGGGCAAATTCTAATATCATCTGTTAAACCCCAGAAGGGCATATAACATGATGATTGATGTTGATGTCTGATGATTGTTTAACATGACTGCTAAGGAAGCATGTACATGCTGGTAAGTAAGCAACCAGGGGACCGACGGCTTTAGGTCTGCTATGGTGGACTTGGTAACAACGATTAATGCCTTACCAAAGGGCATGAGCACATTGACTTGGTTTTGAACCCTGGACTTCTCAGTTACAAGACAACTGCTCTATCACTGAGCCATCATACCTCTGTTATAAGTTATTAGAATTAATAGCTATCTAGCTCTCTGTAGACAGTATGGTGAGTAAGGCTCATGTCTCCTTTTCCCCACCCAAAACAAGCATCATTAAATTCTCGTTCTTACCCCTCCTTTACCCCTTACTTTACAGTACCCCTTACCTTACCATAACACTTTCTTTAGACAAGTATAGCCCCCTCCCCCTCCCCCTCTCCTCTAAGCCCTTCTCCATCACTTTCCCTTATTTACCCTACAGATGCATATACATATAACTAGTCAGATCATAACTATGCAGCTTGAGAAACCACCTACTGATTGAGAGCTAGAAGGACATTAACTCATATAATTCTACAGAAAATTAAATCAATTAATGGCTTTCTGGCTCTCAGCAGATGTTAATATCCATTCAAGGAATGGAATAAAGGATATCATAATGACCAACAAAAGGAAATGTTTTGGGGCCAAGCAGTCTGGAAAACAAATTTAAACAATAGGTGAGGTGTAGTACAAAGTTTCAGAGAATGAAGCAGATGCCAAAAATGATAATAAAAAATAAGCTACTGGACAAAGGGAAATTGTAATCCTCAGAGCAGCAACAATCAAATTAAGGCAGTCTCTTATCGAAATCACTTGCATTGAACTGGTAATTTCACAAAATGTCTAGCAGTAACACCTAATAGAAAAACTGATATATTTCCAAATCATACTTCTCTTTCTCTTTTTTTATTTTGCGATGTGAAACAGAAATTCAATAAAAAGAAATCAAACTGCTTGTTTTAATTTTCACCTTGGTACAAACTATAAAAAATCCTCTTGAATAGTGATTTAAAACACTCAGCGAAATGAGTAACACTTTCTCAAGTTTAAGAGACAATGACAGAGAGCAGGACGGAAAGAGAGAGAGAGAGAGAGAGAGAGAGAGGGGTGGGACAGAAACGCAGTAACATAATTCATAAATAGTTATGAAGAGCAGATATCAAGAGAAGAAAAAGCAAAATAAAGATACAGACATATAGTCTACCGATGAAGAGACAGAAAGACCAGTAATATAAATTTGAAAACAGGGATATAAAAAAGGGCAAGAGACAAAGAATACAGTGTGATTACCGAGAGGAATTAATGGAGGAAAGGGGTAATTATCAGCTTCAATAAAACAAGCGAAATGACCAATCTAGGATGTCTCACTAAAGATCACACTGCTTTGTTCAATATTTAATCTCTCATAATGACAAGGCTGTCCAGACATATGACTTGCATTTTTAACTCTTGATGTGCCAGACTTTTGAGATTTTTTTACCAAAATGTGATTGTTGCTTCCTTTCAAATCTTAGCATTTATTTTCCATGGCAACGCACAATACACGGTTTTGTTTATAAGAATAAAGGAACAAACTTCAGCCCTCTCTAATGACACTAAACTTTGTTATTGAAAAAAAAAGTCAAAAAAGTTATATTATTTTACATTCTAAATTTCATTTGTTTTTCAATTTTTCAAAATTCAAAATGAAGACAAAATATTGAAAATCATCATTTCATCATGGGAAGCAATTTTGGTTCTCCAGTCTTTCCAATACTTCTTTCATTTTTGAAACATCACATTCCTTATTCAACATCTTTCTCTGATATATAAGACAAATTTACTAGCCTCCAACTGCATTTATCTTACATCTCACAAGTATACTGCTCCCCAATAATAGGAATTTCTTCAAGAGAGAGAGAGAGACAGACACACAGAAAGACAAACAGAAAAGGGAATGTCAGGCTGCTGGCATGAAGAAGAGATGCATGGACAAAGATTAGCCAAACAAAATTTGTACTTCTCAGAAAGGAGTAATTGGGGGAGGGGCAGGACACCCCCTCAAAACCAATGAATTGCATTCTGGGTAATCAGCCAAACCAAAATGGTAAACTAACCCTGACTAGGATAAAATTTCCATGGCCAAGTCTAGGGTTAATTAGCAGCCAAGGGAAAACGATCGGATGACTTTCAGAAAGAAGGTTGTCTACATCGACCAAACCGATCATAGTACATGTATCTGATCATGGGCTGATGCTGTAATTACATGGACTAAAAATATTAGACTCAAAACCTAGAGCAGGCTCCAGGAGGGGGGGGGGGGGGGGGTGACGGGGTGTGCCGCTGAAGCCTCGAAACCCCTACCCATTTTTAAGAGTCATTTTGGTGGATTTTTTTCGATGTAAAGCCCATTAAAAAAAAAAAATGGTGTTTGCATGGCAAAAACCCTGAAAATTGTCAACATTTTCAAAATTCTGAAAAAGCGGACCAATTTAGGGATAAATATGGGACCCATTTTTGAGATTTTTTGTGAAAAAGTTACCCATTAGAGCGACACATCCCCGTATGTCTTAAAAGTACTATGTCCCTTTTGCAGCCAACCTCAAATTCTGTAGAACTTTGCAGGAATTATGGATATGTCATGTATGTCCTATCTGTGAAATTTAAACGTTAGCAGTGTCCTAATATTCAAATTATGCAAGGAAACCCGTTTACTTGCTGGACTTCACTGTCAGACACTATTGAGTGACTGACTGGCTTTTTTTCTTCTTTGGTAATAACATACATAAAACGAGCTGTAAAGGGTACATGAGCATTTGTCTACATCAATAACCCACTTCTTGTGATGGCCAAAATTAAACTGATTGAATCTTTGCGCATCATAAAACCTATGACCATTCGGTACAATGGTCTGAAAATCAAGACTATTACTTATTGGCTCTATAGCTCCTAAGTCGATTTGACAACTAATAGTCATTATTTTCCCACTTGAAGACATTTTCAAGCCCCATCTTTTTTAGGGAAGTTCTAAATTAGTATTATCTTTCAAATGCTGTTGGAATTTAACCTTTTCATTTTTTTGGCCTGCAAATGGGACATAGTACCTTTAATATGTGAGTAACCTCCCCGGGGAGCTAGCTATAGCTGGTTTACCTTTGATTTTAAAGTAGCTAATCTGAATTGACATGCCCATCACACACCCAAAGTTACATTTAGAATCTAAGAACACTTGAAAGACAATTAACACTTTTGAAATAGGAAATACAAGGAGAGGAGAACTTTGTTTGGCATTTGACTACTGGTAATTGAATAATCATTTTTTTTTTCTCTCCTTGTAGCGAACTTATAACTCAGTTCCCATTATCATTAAGGTTTTTTTTTTATAACTTCTTTCTGATAATACATCACCCAACAAAAAGTAGCTGAGTGTGGCTTTATGGCATAATGAGTCACCTCTTCACTCCTTCTCTAGATGACAATTATCGTAAGTAAACTTTTATAGATTACAGATAATACTCATCATCTCACAAGACAATTAAGGTGAAGGTTACAGAAATTAAAAGCAAGGTAAGAAGTACAATGTTTTATCCATTGCACCCTGATCTTTATCTATTTATACATGCTTTGTGAATAAATATCAATATTGCAGCCATCTATATGAAACCAATCATGACAATATGGCTACCGGTACTAAATTTTCCTTTTTATCAAAGCTATCACTATTTATAACAAACATTCAAAATAAAACCTTACCACACAGACAGGTAGACACATTGACAAACATATCTGAGGTTCACTGAAGTCGGATTCAGATTCTCAATATTCAAATAAAGGTATGTTTCCATAATTCAGGACAGCTGTTTTCTAAACCTAATTTCTAAAACCCCAAATTTCTTACTGAAACCGGGAAAAGAAGGTCACTAAAGACACTACTTACTTTCACCTAAATCCTCATATTTATCTATCTTGCCACATGGAAAGATTCTTCTTTTTTGGATGTGGAAAGGAAGGATGGTCATGAATCCTTACACTTCAGAATTAATTCTTTTACTTCTCCTTTTTAGAGGTAAATTTCAATGTCGTTCTCAATGAAAGTGAATATGCTATTATAAGCCAGATACACTTGAATGTAGGTCAAATAAACATTGCAGAAAACTTATAGGGATTTTTAGTGCTTTACTAGAAAATAGAAATTGCACCCGAAACAAACTTTTGATGGTCCTATGTTTTTGCAAGAAGGAGGAGGATTGACTATTAAAGAAATATGCAGTTATTTGCATAATCAACAGTTTTCCTTTCGTGAAGATCTTACTGAAGGACTGTCATCATATATCAGATCAACTTCATTTCCAAGGTAAAAGGAATTAAAATAAACAGAACATTGATATATCTTTCCTTAATGATCTTGATTAATCTGGTGATGAATCTGAAGAACATTTGTCTGGCATTTCTGACAATACTTAAATTTTGGATGACGTCAAGATAAGATTTTAACATTTGATGTTTTCAAGGCAAACCTACATCTTGTTTAATCTAAAGATCTGTCAGATAAGATGAGATATTAAGTTAATTAATCATGACTGTGCTTCTAAACTGCTGAAATGTGCCTAAAATAAATGACATTTGTGGCATAACTTTGGTGCTGATGTTCAAAAGGTTTAAACATTTTTACAATTACCAAAAACATCAACAAACTGACAGCAAAGTGAAACATTGATTAAATGGCAGATATGTGCATAACTACATGTAGGTATATTAAGTAGAGAGAAAGACAGATAGTCTGAATGTCATGAAAGGTTAGAAAAGACCCAGAAGAAAATAGAATGTTAAGAGATGTAAATAACACAAAGATTTGGGTTTTAATGAATTGATAAATTGGCCGACTATGTGATGGTACGACCTATGTTCATTTTACAGTGTCATCATTTTATGAATATTTCAAATACTCCATAACAAACCGTCGCTGTTTTCACGAAGTGACGGTAATGAAAAAAAATTGCATTCACTTTGCGTGACGATTTTAATCACTACCGTCACTTCGTGAAAACAAGGACGAAACTATGAATATGATTAGGATTGTTATTTCATAACAGTTGTAGAAAACATATACCAGATATCTAATGAGAAGGTTAATGTATTAGTCCCATGATAATCCAACTGGACCGTTTCATAAAACTTGTTACCAATAACAACTGCCACAAATCTCTGACAAAAATCTGCTCACTTCCAATCAAATGTTTGGATATCAGGAGCTTTTAACAATTATTGTAACTTGTTATTCACAACAAGTTGTATGAAACGGAGCCCTGTCTAAGGGCGCATTCATGCTTGATTTTGAATGTAGAATGAGCGATCTGAAACGCTCATCGTAAACGCTTATCGTGATCGCAGTTCCACGGTGTACTGTTCATGCTAACTTCTCTGGCTCCTCAAGGCAATTCTCCGTGTGGCCCTAATTGGTCTTCCAGCTGGCTTCGCAAACCTTCACTGTGCATGCTACGTAGACCCACTAGAGGTCAGTGCGTTGACCCCATTTAAACGCGTTTACAAATTGTAAACGCATCTTTTTGTGAGTTTATGATCAGCGATCGTGATCGCCGTTTTTCGGTGATTCTACAAAAGTGAGCTAAGACGCAACCGTGTTTTAAACTAAACGTGTAACAGATGCCTGATTCTGGCCAGAAAAAGTGAAGCATGAACACGCCCTAATTTCACTTCAACTACACCAAGTTAATCTATTATCCATACTTGGGCAGATTTTCCAAATTCTATATTCTAATCATCATTTGGTCTAATGTAATGGCCGATTGGGATACTCTGTATTCTATAAGATCATCTGAAGTCTTGAATATATCGACTGTTTACTTAGAGCTAGAAGGGCATTAACTCTGTATTAAAGTGTATGAGATAACACCCTTCTGGCTCTGGATGAGACTACATATGCATACTATAGGCAAACTGGGAGGTTGGGGGGTAAGGAATTAAACGAAATTATAATGAGACCACTTGCAGTAGACAAAGTTAGTATAGTAAAAGTACGATAGAGAAAAGTCGGGGTTAGACCAAATGGCAATACCACATTTGATTATATGTACACGATTAGTAAGCTGGCATAAATGTCCCAAAGTATAAGACCATTACATTCGCTGAGGGCCAAAAGGGTGTTAAACTTTGTGTAAAACGTGAAAGTTAATGCCCTTCTGGCTCTCAGCAAATCAGTGATTAAAGCTTTGAATAGGCCTGTCTTCATAAGCTCGAGATTGCCAAATAGCCCGCTATTTCTGATTTGGGAAATAATCCTGAAGTTACAAATCGCGTCCTCATCAGCTCGAGACTTGACTTCTTAACTTGAAACTCGAGCTTGATAAATTAGCTTGAGATATTTTGCTCAGCGCGAGTCTTTGGGCTGGTGAAGACGCACCAGATAAATAGCGGGATATTTTGCAAACTAGCCCAAGATATCGTGGTGGGATGATTATCTCAACCAAATATCCTGCTAATTGCAACTTCGGGCTGATGAAGACGCAAATTAACTGGATAATTTGCGATCGGGATAGTTCAAATAGCGGGATATTTGGCGATCTTGAGCTGATGAAGACAGGCCTAATAAGATGGTTTAATAGTGATGGTATGAGGCATGAAGCAAGTGCGTAAAGAATGTTTCTTTTTTTTCATTCATGAAAGACTTACGATCGGATTCATGGATTGAGCTAGGCAAAGGAGGCGGGCCACCTGTAAACATGCAAATTATTCAGATTATTCAAAGTTAAAGAGAAGGTTGAGTTCTGGGAAGGGGTAAAAAATAATTTGTGAGCATTATCATTGTTATTATGCAAGGGTGGAAGAACATCAGATTAAACATGTTCCCTGAAAAGCATGGCTCTTCAAATGCCTTCATATTCTAAATATGACATGAAACATCGTAAAAATCGGGGGGTAGGTTTTTTTCGCCATGTGCTCGTGTAGTCCCATATACATCATTCTGTGTACAGTGCTTGTAACTTTGCCAAGATTTGGCCAAATTTCTTATCATTTTGATGATTCCAGAACCTTGCAATACACACAAATACTTATATACTAGATGATCAACTTTTTCTGATAGATTCCACATCGGTTTTTTTCACAATGCAATCACATGACCAGAACTCAACTTTATCTTTAACTGGTTGGTAGCTATGATGGGAGCCACCAGAGGAGGGAAAAGGGAAAAAGTTACATTTGCAGCATCAACCATATGACATGAGCAAATGACATCTGAGCATTAACTCTACCAACAAAAAAACCTGACGATTATTAAAAACATATTTATGAACAAAATGAGATATTGACTGTTCGGCCCTCTCTACATGTACCTTATCAAGTGATTTGCAAAGCATACCAATGCCACTTCAAATATATATGTTTACAGTGTAAGTGGAAAAATCATGCTAGATATTTGCTCCAGTTCAGGCTGAAGAAGTTTACTGCCAAACACTTACTTTACATGCTGGATTAGAACCTAAAAACATTAGATATAATATTTCTGCCAAATATACGCACTATCAATGACTGAATAAATTTGTGAGTGGGCTAATGAACTCTTTAAGCCAAATTTTTAAAAAGGAAAAATGCATTTTCAACAAGAATATAATAAAGACTTTAGCTTCAAATAAATCATAAACTAAACATAATGTAAAGAAAATACAACTGCTATCACGCTGCATACTTTTTCAAATCATAAATTGTAGAACACAAGTTTATTTGGTAAAATTTTAACTTTTAAGTACATGTAATATGAGCAGAAATTTTTATGGAAAGGAAAGGAATAGGAAATTAAAATCCTGCCAGAAAAATAAGTATGGATACATGTTTGTTGTGAGATGAGTGACCTATTTTACAATGAAATAAAATATAGATTTCAATATTTCTAATCCATACATGTACATGTAGGTAGTCAATTACAAATTTACATTTACTTTGTGTAGTACAGAAATTCAGAGATCTTATCATACTGTATGGCATAAGCCCATACCACAGGATTAACATGGGATTAACATGGGATTAAGCATTTAATCCCATTCTCAGATAATATAACTAAACCAGTAAAACACACCTAGTAAGCCGAGATGATCGTAGGGTAAATGAAAGGTTCAAAAACGCAACATGGTCTGTGGATGTCGGTGTCAATTACATTTAATTAACTAAAAAAATGCTGAGTATTAAAACACGTCAGAGGTTTTATCGTACTACTACTGTTGAGTCTGAAACATGCAGGTATAGTAAATGTAATTAAAATTGTAACAACTGGAGATTGAGTGGGCTGGGGTGTGGGGGGGGGGGAGCAGAGTGAAGCATGAGCACAGCGGGGATCAGGGATTAGAATTAATGGATTGAGAGAGTGGGAACTGGGGGGGGGGTGGAATCTTGTGCCCCCTGGTTTTCAAAACCAAATTTGAAACGTTTAATACATATACAGAGTATGTTTACCGGTAGTTTCATTTTGCTTGTCAAAGATTTGTTTAACTTTTTTTTTTTGGGGGGGGGGGGGCTCTTTGTGAACCTGTGCCCCACCCTCTCAACCAAAGTCGTTCTAGCCTACAATGTTATGAAATATTAGACATGGTATTGTTGGATCTCTGTACTCACCAAACGCTCTTCTTAAATCCAATTTTCTAAAATCCATTCTGATCGTAAAAACGAGTGCGGAATCCTCTTCATCCATCCTGGAGCCTTTTTTCTCCGGCTCACTTTCAGAAAAACGTTGTGTACCGGTATACATACATACTATCTGACCAATGATGATGGTCAAGACTGTCCGTAAGAGAAGTCTGATGGAGCAGCTTCAAAGACTCGGTAAATCCTGTCTGAAAACATAGCTTGGACAGTGAAGAACTAGCAAACAATCACTTTCGACAGTAACAGAAAACGATATTTCACCACCTGTCTTTCTTTTGAGTTTTGTTTATTTATTAGTCTGAAGTAGTGATCACCTTGGATGAAGATCAAATCTCTTCATTAACTCTTGATTAACATCAAGTTCCAGCCAAAAACTCATTCACTTTGATAATCAGGTAAGTTTCCAGATCATCGTCTGCTGACAGCCGCTGTTCTTGCCAGAAACCTCTTACTATTGTTCACGAACACATGTTCACCAAGAGGTGCGATGAGTTTCTCCACGTGACACATCCTCCATTTATTATGAAGTAACTCTGTCATGATCTTCCATGGGTAACGTGACCTACAAACAATTAGCTTTTCTCAGCCCCTTAATTCCCGAAAATTTCCTGTCAAACTTCCACAAGAAAGGAAGTAGCTAAAAACAAACTTTGAAAGGCATTTCCATGATCTTCTCAATAAAAAGCTAAGTTTAAAGTCTGATATCAGTGCCCCCTTGCAACAGTCGTAGACAGAGACGCTTGCATAAGCCGAGAATAACCACGATGATTGGAAACGAGGAAGGGGAAGAGAGGAAACCAGCTCGCAGACGACTGCCAAAGCTTGGCCCTGGATTGGTGCATCGTCAGTCAATCCTCAAGCTTCGATAACCCCTCTCAATCCATTGACAGTTCCCACATAGAACCCTCTTTCTGTGCCAAGCTGAGAGACCATATTCAAGTCAGGAAGGAGTCAAGAGATATAGTTTGAACTAGATTTGAATTCCCCCCTCCCCTCCAATACTTGTTACTGAACGAGGAGGTTGTTGCTAAATATTAATACCATGTCAGGTGACTCAGTACATTTCACATTGCATCGGCATGAGTGGGCTCGTATTGCCGTGGTAACCGAGGGGTATGGGGTGGTTTGATCATAATTCCCCTCTCCGAGGTCACTTCCTTCTGCAAGCCACAGAGTATTCCCTGAAAATCATTTTCTGTATGTTTCTGCATTTTTGCAGGCTGAGAAGATTCTAGAGACAATGTAATCCCCTACTACGTCATCTGCCTTGAACCAAAAGGCAGCTATTACAAATCAATCAGGAATTAAACAGCTGGATAGAACTTCTGAATATCGTACAACTCATCAATAATAATAATAATATTCTGATTTGATAAAGCGTGTAATACATCAACAATGTCTCTATTAAAGCGCTTTACAGATATATTATTCTACATTTCCTGGGGAGCATACCAGCCCGGTGCCATTTTTACAAAGGCTCACAATGCTGAGCAAACTACATTAACGTTCGCATCCTACCGGGTTCCCACTTCACACAACATGGGTGAAGAGAATGTAGATTGATGTCTTGCCAAGGGAGGTGAGTGCCGGGCTGGGATTTGAACCCCGTACCTTGTGATCTACAGTCTGGTGACTTATCCACTAGACCACAACACCTCTACAATAGAAGTCAGAGACATTATCTGAAGGCATTCAGGTTCCCACAGCATCCAGAGAGTATGTGACAAAGACAAGTCAACCTAATGTCGGTCAAGAATAAAGTATACGCCTGTAGAGTAGGCAATGCCACAAATGCCTTTATTGTAGCTGGGCAAACTCCTATACCGAGTTACAACTACATTTGCTGTTTTCGTAGGCTATACCTAATACAGGGTCTGCATTGGAATTAAGTACAAAATTATTGTGGGAATTCAATCAATTGTTTACAAACATCCTTTTCCTTGTACAGATCCACAGTCTTCGCCAGTCTCCAAACATTCTTGAATAGTTTATTTGCCACTCTTAACTAGGTCTCAAATAGCAACACACAAATATATATTCATACTTGATGTTTTCAGTTGGATTTTAGTGCCTGTTTACGGGAATATATACAACTCCAAATTATGGATTTTTTGATTCTCAGCTTATTGACCAATACTAACCCTATTCTTGTCCCAATCAGTGACCAACATGTTCTAAGTCACAGAAAGTTCTAATCATTGTTTACCCTCTTCCCCTCCTCCTCAGTAATTCACCGGATTCCAAACTAAATTATTGATAAACTCCATCAAAACAAGTCCGAGACGTGAAGTCATTATTGGTTTTCTTAAGTCTTCACATTTGTAATTTATGAAATCTAGGATCGTCTGGGAGATAATTTGCTGTTGCAATCTATCTCAGAATGACAATAAGAGAAAGACATAACAAGATAGCATGATAATGACATTTCACACTGTATCTCAGTCACTATCTCTGTTTACAAGGGTTCGGTGCCAGGCAGATGGCTTGAACTAGTCTGGGAACTGACTTTGAAAAGTTACTAAATCACTTGAGTTTATGTCATAATTTCCTTCATCTCTCCTCGATAAAATGAAGAGAGAAGAACCAATCAATATATTAGTCTTTAGAGTCTAAAACTTTCAGTTGATGATCCTCGTGCAATAGTTTTTACAGGAAGAAATTACAATGTTATTTTGATATGCAAAGGAGTACAGCAACCATTTGATCTGATTTGTATGCTGCCCTCTTTGGTGAATGCATTGTAATGCTGTGATTTGTTCTTGTAAACAAGCTATTAAAGTTCTGTCACGTTTATATCTTATCTGATGGATTGATCAAAAGTCAAAACAAAGCTTCTAGACATGGTCTCAAGAAGTAAAACAGAATGTTTACAAATATTTCAAATATGCCCCAGTATTCATTTTTCATAATAGAGGTACATGCATCAAATATGACTATGACTTTGGAGTGATCCAGTAGTCTGGGAAAATCTGGTTTTTTGAGGTGTAATTGCTCTTTGCCTCTGCTGATCATACTAGCTTTTGAGTCTGGACTGAATCCTAACTCCACCCCGTTTAGCAGTGAATATGAAAGGGGTATCAGGTAACCCCCCAAGACACACCTGTCATATAGAAAGAGTGCAAGTAAGTTTCTTCCTCTCTACTGGGGTACGGTGGTAGCCCCTATGAATCAGTCCAGTACAGGAGTTACTGCAGAAAAGTTCTGGCCTGAATGTAACCTAAACCCTTTTCAGCATCGAACATGAAAGGGGGTATCAGTTAACCCCCAAGACACACCTGTCACAAGGAAAGAGTGCAGGTAAGTTCCTTCCTCTGACTGGGGTATATTATTTGGTAGCCCCTATGAATCACTTCGGTTCAGTATTCACTGAAGGAAAGTTCTGGACTGAACCCAAACTAAACTCTTTCTAGTGTTCAGAGAATATATACAAGTGTCTGGGTAAGTTGCTTTTTTCTCTATTGAGGTACAGTGGTAGCCCCTACATGTACATTGTTATACCAGTCCAGGATTCAGTGCAGTGAAACTCTGGACTGAACCCGACCTAAACAATTCTCAGTGCTCAGTGAAAACTAAATTGGTATCAGGTAACCCCAAAGGGACACCTGTTCTGAAGAAAGAGCCCAGATAAGTTGCTTTCCCTTTAATGGGGTACAGTGGTAGGCTGGTAGACCGTAAGTATTAGTCCAGTCCAGGATTCAGTGCAGTGGAGCTCCGGATTGAGCCCACACTTAACCCTTTTTAGCAGTGAACATGAAAGGGGTGTCAGTTAACTCCCAAGACACACCTGTTATCAGTGTTATGAGGAAAGAGCCCAGGTAAGTTTCGTCCTCTCTACTGTGGTACGGTGAAAGCCCTATGAATCAGTCCAGGATCCGTTGTTTGGTCTACGGAGGCGAGGGAGCAGCTATTACTCATTTCCTACAGGTAACACCCTTGAGAAAGTCTTTTATCAATCACTACCCCTTTTACAGCTACACCAATCCAAATGTGATAAACATCAGCTTACAGATCTTTATCCCAGGACTCTGAAAAAACTGATGCTATCATAGCATCATGAAAGGTTTCATATAGAAAAACCATATATTTACATGATATAAAAGAGCTTCATGCAATCCACAATCAGATTCGTATTTGGAAAAACCTCCTCCAAAATTTAAGAAACTATGATGTAGGTTTTCATCCACCACAGAAATAAATACACCAAAGCCACCTCTTAAAGAAACATGCTATAAATAAGAAGTTCATATTAATATTTGCAGCTGTTCTTTAACTACAGCATGTTGTTGGAAATCTGCCATGTACCCAGTACAAAAAGGGGTAAGAAAATTGCTGGATTCCTGACATTTTTCATAATTCATATCCAATCATCAACAGTTTTATTTTTAAAGGAATAATTTCCCACAGCATTCCTGACTGAACTTTGAAGGATAGGAAACTTGAATTAATATATCACTTCAAACAAGAGAAATGAATTGGGACACTCTCCAGGCCAGAAATACACTGGGGGCAATGCAAGTCATTTATTATTGATCACACTTCAAGGTAATATTACAAGATTTTTGGTAATCAATTTTTGGAGATCTTTCAGCAAATCAATTAAGGGGGGAACTCCAATGCCCCGGAGCAATCAGGTTAGTGCAGATTGGTCTAGCGCAAATCAGTCAAGGAAGAGGGATTGACGTGAATGACAGTGATATGTCCATTAGGGATTGGGTCTGGGGGTGATTCATAAAATGTTTTGAATTTATAATTGCTAGATAGCTAGATTGTTCTATAATCTGTCAGTACTTTTGTATGTTGCATTTCATTGAAGAATTGTAATGCCTGTGAGTGATGTATTCAAGCACATACATGTAGTTGATGCAATAAATGCAATGTAAGGCTTGAAAAATTACAGCAACAATATCTTGAATGAGTGCTGATATCATAACCAAAGTCAGCCAAGAGAGGGCAGCAAAGCACTAAATGAAAAGTAAACATCTAGCCATCGATGAAGAAAATTCCAACTTTATAGGAATTATAATATTTTATACTAAATTGCTGTCAAGAAGACCCTCCATTTTCAAACTAAATGATAGGGCCCCCCATTTAAATAAACTAGGGTTGTCCATATTTTCTGTCAAGTTCAGTACATTGTTGAAGATAGTAGTCAGAGAAGCAACAGATCTGTTGTCTGGAAATACTGATGTCTATAAATTCTACAGGAGCCTTTCCTTACTGCTTGTATTATGTGATATATACATAACACACAGGTAGTAATGCTGATAAACATATAGGCTATTTAAAGTACTTGCAGTTTCATATCTTTTACCATACCACCATAATAGAGTTGATTAATCTTTCGGTGTAAACAAAAAGGTGTGCCAGCTCATAAAGGTATCCATTCATGGCATGGGTGTAAATCTGTAATTGATACCTATTGTTCAGGGGGGGGGGGATGATCTATTCATTCATCCCCCCCTGAACAATAGGTATTACGTAAGGATTGAAGCCCATGATTCATGGGGGAATTATTGTGATCATGAAAGGTAACCCAATCACCTGCTGAAAGCCCACATGCCATTTGCGGTAGAAAATATGACTTAATGCCGTTCTAGCCTATGCTCAGTTCTGCTCAAATTGTACTAGTCAATACCTGCAATCATCAAATCTACTGCAATTATCCTTGATTCAAGGCTTTTCTTTGTTACATTCTCTGTTTACTTATAAATACACAAATAGCCCAATAAGCGAGGGCACCATATTCTGTAATTAATCACTGTGAAAATGTTGTATACATTTGTATACTGTCACGCAAAATCATGGCTAACTTACAGTTCAGACTTTGAAATGGTTCTTTACCAGGTCTCATAGTTTACTACGTTGAACACACGTCTCCTATAACCAGAGGTTTCCAAATCAAAACCCAAACATGTAGCCTTGTCATATAGGTCTATAAATGGCATACCCAAATGTCACTATTCATCAGTAACTGAGACAAATCTGCAAAATTCAATTAAGGATAAGAAAAAAATGCAAAAACTTGGGCATTTTTGTGGCCCTATTATTAGCAAGTCCTTACCAGATTCCTTGTTCTTGAAGAAGTTGTAGTACTGTGATAGATAGGTGAGGATGCTCAGTTTATCTGGTGATGCCATGGACACCATGTCTTCAGGATCAAGTAAGGCTGGTATACCAAGCTCCCGCTCCGCTACCTCAAAGGCCTGTCAAAGAAAAAAAAGTGTAATACTGTGACACATGTACTCAAAGATAGGTATAATAAAGGATCTTTAGTTTATCTGGTGATGCGATTGCGGCCATGTCTTCAGGATCAAGTAAGGCTGGTATGCCAAGCTCCCGCTCCGCTACCTCAAAGGCCTGTCAAGGAGAAAGAAAAAAATTGTAAGACTGTGACATACATGTACATGTACATCGTAGATACTTTGTTTGTTACATGTAGGTGATGCCATCGACACCATGTCTTCAGGATCAAGTAAGGCTGGTATACCAAGCTCCCGCTCTGCTACCTCAAAGGCCTATCGACAAGAAAGAAAACAAGTTGTAATACTGGGACACATACATGCACACAAAGATAGGTCAGAATGCTTAGTTGTCGGGTGATGCCTTTGAGACCATGTCTTCAGGATGATGTAAAGCAAGAGTACCAACCAAAATACTGCTCTGCTGCCTCAAAGGCCTGTCAACAACAAAAAAGACAAGTCAAGCTTTGCTGCTTGCTAGGAGAAAGAATGGGGAGACAAAAATCTTTCTTTAGGCATTGCTCAAGAGATTTAAAAAAAGAAAGAAATGTGTGATGATGCTATGAACATGTACATGTATATTGTACACATCATCCTCAGAGGAAAGGAAGACAGGAATGTCATAGTTACGAAGAGTTGATGAGCTAAGGGTGGGTAGTTGTACCATGGGGTAATTGTCATAGAACTTTCAAAATCACAGCAATGGAAATCAATTGGAGACTTTTCAAACTGCTTGTAGGAGTCAATATCAAAGTCACAGAGCTCTGCACCAACTCTTCTGGAAGGGGGACTGGGTTTAACTTCTTTAAGTGTCTGTACGTATAAGCCCACAGGAGTGTAGTATGTAAGGATTTGGACATTTGGGGGTCCAGACTTGATTTTGAGCGCCCATACAATGTATGACCCGGGCACCTGTTAGTGCCAAGAAGGGTATGAAGCAAAGTAGCAAAACTCAATGGTTCAAGTTTAAATTTTTATAAATTACTGTTCTGGAATAACTGTGTTACAATTTCATTATCCCTGATGAAGGCCTACATGACAAGTACACACATGATTAACTTGAGCATGTAATATTTGCCAAATTTCTGTATTTATCCTTGAGATGTTGCACCAATATAAACATGTCTGCGTCATCCATGACAGCAATACACTGATTAAGAAATTCTGTTAAAGCCTTATCTCAATGACTCAAGGTTCAAGGTAAAGTGTGTTTCTATTTCATGTACATGTATGATTAGTGTTCCATTTAAAGTTTCAAACTTTGTTCAGTCAATCAGTAATCATTACATAACGTTTGTGGGAGATTCACCCTAACTTGAAATTGCATATCATTCCAACTTCAATACAAAAAGAATTTTTACCACTCAATCAAATTAGTATACTGTAAATTTCTAGCTTTCTACTCTAATAAACAAAGGAGAATGATAATATATTTTCAATCATCTAAATAACTTCAATAAGCCATTTTTCGTAATATGCACTGTAATCAAATTTAATGCGAGCATCTTTTTAAAGTGCCTCCTTATGAACTAATTCATTCACCTTTTGTATATAATTATATTGCTATAGTCAGAAAGCAATTAACATTATCATGTGAAGTAGGGCAAGCCATGTACAAATGTAATGTTTGTCTGACCCAGCAACAGCCAACAACTAATGTGATACAATAACATGTGAATTGAATAGATCGTTGCTACATGTAGGTATTAAAAACAGGTCTACTGCATATAACTTTGAATACATTTTGAAAATGGTTGAATGCCTTCAATTTCAGATGGGCATGGAAGAAAGGCTATACACAAGGCCTTGTTTGTATGGTATGAAATTCTTGGGAGTTCATTAAAGGCCACTCAAAGAAAGGCATGAGACTGAGAGTAATCCTTCAACGACAATACTTCCTTTTCAAACGTCAATCAAACCTTTTTGTTGTTGATCCATGCAAAGCACTATAATGAATTTTGCTACTATAAATCACATTTATTAAAAATAGTGAGTTTGCTCTTTGAGGCAAAAGGGCACACGATGTCGAACCTACATGTACATGTACTTTGTAATGTACATGTAAACACCTGAAATCTAGGGTAATATAAATATGTAATACATACTTCACTAAGTTCACTTCCAATTTCACTTACAAATTTAAAGTTCTAGTTTAAATTTTAGTAAGTATTGACTTTAGAATAACGAATAGAAGCAAAGTTAAACTTGTAACATTTTTTAGGTTGGCCACTTATAAAGGGCACTTCCTTAATATTAGATGTATTACATGTATATTCTTTTATGTAACAATGTACAGTTCTATGAATGTATGTTATATTTTTTTAATTGCTTTGGAGAAATAAAAGTGAATTGAATTGAACATCAGATGGTGATGAAGAGTGAAACATGTAAAAGTACCAGTACCCTTTGTTTGGTGACAACCTACATGTAATGAAACCGAAAACAGTCAAGACGCCATTACATGTACAGTATGTACTGTGTTCAGAGAATCTTAAAAACAGCTTTGTTTCAAGTATATCAATATGACAGAGGTTTCACCATTTGCTGTATGCTTTGTATGTTTTCAATATTAAGACTATTAAACCGACTATTAATATTATTAAACAGACATATTATTTCCCCTTGTAAGGGTAAAAGTACATGTAAATGCACTGTTATGAGTCGTTATAAGTAGTGATTGTTTAAAAAGATTAATGACAGACTGAACATTGAAACAAGGAACTTGATTTCCAAGTATTGAAGACTTTAAATTGACTTTAAAGTATTCATTAATATTACATGTAATTGATCAATCTATCTACATGTATCTATCTGTCCTACAAAGTAGAACAGAAGAGGGCAAAGTACATAATGTACAAACAGAAGATATCCTTCTGTTTGGAGCCAGAAGGGCATCAACTCATGTACTTTATCACAGATCAAAGGCCCTTCTGGCCCTCAACAAACCATATTATCTTCATCATTAATGCAATGTTTGGGTTATGACTGGTTTACAAGGAATTTGTGCTATGAACATTCAAAGAGTAGTATCTCTTTGGAACATTGGAGAGTCTACTTGTAGCCTTGTATGTTGTAGGTACAGTACATGTAAGTAGGGCGTTCCTTCAACTGTAAGGTCAAGCCTTTGCAGGGGATGATGACTACTATGACCCTGAACATGACCTTTGACTTGTCACCCCTGTGATATACAGCTCTAACAACACAGCTTGAAAAGAGGCAGTGAAAACCTACTGAACATGCTAGATCAAGATCTTTATTCTAGTTTAAGATAGAGCTCTAGATCAAGAGTTCAAGACATATCCCCTTATTAAAGTTGTATAGATATACATGTAGACCCTTAAAGGGATCGTTTAACAATGTTAAATCTGAGATCTGTGATATGGTGAGATCTGTGATATGGTGTTATATTGAAGCCCTAAAAAAATTACGCTTCAAATGATCAAGTGCCTCAAAAAAGTAAAAACCTTTGAGTGACCAGTTTTACCATACTCGTTTTCCCCAATAGACTGTAGTGCTGTATGAAAATTGTTTGACAAACGCAAAATTTGATTTCGATTTTCAATCATAAATATCTTGATAATCAGACAGGCGATCCGCTTGTAAAAGTCATGGGGTTCCTGACTGACCTAAAGGTTTATAATTATTATTGCAGCATTAGCTAAATCAAGGATTCTTTTTAAGGATCTACAATGTACATTGTAAGACAAAGTTACCGGATTACTTTAAAGATGAACAAACAAAAATATCTCAAAGTCTGTAATCTGATCTGAAAAGAATTTGAATCTGAATTTTGAATCTGAATTTCGAACTGAATCTGAAATCTTGAAGAAGAAGAAGAAAAAAAGAAATCTGAGATACAGCTTCTACATGTACTGTACCTGTTTGTGAGTATCTACAGTTCAAATGGCCAGTGTTTTTTTTTTCTTCTTTTCCTTAAAGCTACGAGTTCAAAACAATGCTATGCACTTGGAAAATCACATCTATAGAAATTAGAAGAGCAATTTATAAGCTACACTCTACATGTACTTGTAAGCTTGCAATTATCTACATTTTAGTACTAATCCATCAATTATCATTTGTCCATGGATATGATTTGTCCCTAGTAGTGTGGGCAATAAATGTACATGTACCATCAACATTTATTTCTACTCAAATTGCACGACAGATTACACATATCATTTTCAAGGTCATGTTGTAGACAATAGACTCGATAAATAAAATGGGTCAATGGAAGCTAATGTCGATGATATGCATTGCTAAGCTCTATGAACTGTATTCACTTCCCTTGTATACTCCTTGGTATACAATGCAGTACTAGTCTTGAGTAGTTCTTCTTGTCTAAAATGAAACTGTATGAAATTGATATTCAATATAAAAAGGTCAAGGAGAAATCGGGAGGAGGCACATACATGAAATTACAAATAATGTCAAATAAGGAGCACAGCACGATACCTGTACATGGCTTTAACATAATTATAAACCGCTACTTGTTTTTTCTGTAATACAGGGAGTGTTTACAGCAAACTTGTAGTCTATAAAATTATGCAAGTATGCACCAAATGTAGCCAGCAATTTTGTACCACCAGTTGTTTAGGGGGAGCACATCCCCCAAAAAACCAATGTACATTATGACTTTATGTAGAATACCTTAGCACTAAAACCCCCCTCCCCCAACAACAAATAACAAAATCTGTCACAAAATTTGTTGACCAAAAAATGGCACATCCAATGATTAAAGAACTTTTTTTCTTCTCTCTCCTGCTTTCAAGAGATATTTTTTCTCCAGATTTCTGCACTCATGTACATGTAAGACGGGATCTCCCCCTGTTAATATTACTTGGTTTAATTGCTGAATTACTGGTAAGTGCTTTATTGGACTTGGGCATGAACTGCTGCTTCTTCTCGAGCATATGGCACCAATGAAACAAAGTACCGTAACAAACACTTACATGTAGCATATTTATAGCAGCTGTCCATATTACAGCTATACAATGTACAATGTAGTTTCTCATTAATTAGCTTTTTTATGATCAGCTCTAGCCATAAAACTAAAAGATGAATGTCTGTTGTGCAGTTTCACAGGATCCAGACTGGATAGCTAATGTACAATGTATTAATGTACGATTACATGTAGCACACTGTAAAAAATATAAAAGAAATGTTTTTTTCACAAGAAGAACAGAGAGGGTGCAGGAATTAATTTATTAATTAATATTAATCTATTATCCTTCATTGCAAGCAGGGATAAATAATTTCTGAGGGCTATACAATTACATGTACATTGTACATATACTGTATATACAGCACTTCTAAATTTAACTATTAGTTTCAATATACAACCTAATAAGGCTGCTTGGCTAATAACAACTTTGAACTTGGATAAACAATCAGGCCCATTCCAAAGAGATTTGTAATACCGGTACTAATTTATCAGCAGATTTTAGTATGGCAGTTTAGCTTGACCTCACCGTTTTATTGATATTATTATTTTCCTATTACTGTACATGTTTAGTACCCTCAATGTGGTGTGATCTCAACAAATTATCAAACCACAAAATAAATCAATAGAATTTTGATTTGAGTTGGCTCCGTTTTATATGGTGACAAGTAATCTACACAAAGACCAAACCACAGCAGCTTGTAATTTGATTCAAAGGGATTACATTACTTTTCCAGGTAAATATAAAATGTGCAAGTAAAGTGTGCAATGAAAGTGAAATGGTGTGCACTTAAGAATGAGGAAATCTCTCATACTAAATACAGAACAGATACCATACATGTGTACAGTATGTCTTCATTTAGTGTTTGGTAACTAAGACAAGTGAATTGTCCTGAAACTGCATCTTCTGCATACATTGTATGCTGTAATGAAAGACACACACACAAAAAACTGAATAATAATATCAAGTGGAACTTGATAATTAATTAATAATAAGGTTCCTGGTTTGAGAGTTACAGGGATTGCATTGCATTGTACTAAAGAGTGCTAAAATGTGAGTGTAGATGAAGGTATGCATACATGTACATCAAACAAGATGACTTGTGTTAAAAGAAATACACATAGCATTGAATATGGTATTACAGTGTTCTTTCATTTAGACTTATTAACAGCTTTCATATATGCTTTGGATAGGTGTTGTCACCCCCCCCCCCCCCCTGAAAAAAAAAATTGTTGAGCAATAGGACTGGGTCTTACTGAAGTGACAACTATATTGTTCACTGTAACCAAGGCAACGGCACCTACAAATAGCCTGCTGGCTCGCCTGGCTGCTTACTGTAAAAGGACAGTAAAATGTTATTATTCATACATCATACTACCTGTTACAGTATCCCATACTGCACATCTGCAGTTCACATTCTGTAGTATATCTTCAATGTTCAATATTAGTATTACACCAGGAAATAATGCATGATCAAGGGGTTCTGTAACTTAGAAGAATCCTCAATAAATTGGAAACTTTTTGTAAAACTGATCTTACTTTTACTTCACAGTATTTTTGTCTTTTGGCTTCATCATCGTGTACTTCTCTTTCTATTTCTATTTTATTTTATTATTAATCTACTTCTTTTTAAAAAAAAATTGTTGTTGTTCTTGTAAAGGTGATCTGTGTTAAACAAGCTATACTTTTTTACAGACCACCTATTTTTCACATTTTCAATGTCTTTATAACTGTCTTGTTATTGTTCATGAATTTATTCTTGTTGACGATGAACTTGTTGTTACGGTTCATGAATGTACATGTATTATGTTCATGTCAGTAAAAAGAAATAAATAAATCTTGAATCTGGTTCATGTGGGTAAATAGCTCTAATACATGTAGGTCAAATTTCTCTTTCTCAATCTGAATACTACACTCACTGTACATTTATGTACATGTACGGTAAATGTCCCTCGTACCCCCACCTCCCAATGGCATAAGGGAAATGATACTGCACATTTTTCTTTTCAATAAAAGGTATTTTCCAAAGATAAGCTAGTAGAAATCTCTACAGCCCACTGCCCACCCTTGAGTATTGAATTACAAAACATGTTGCCTGGATCAGGAAATCAGCTACTGAACAAACTAGATACTGTAGGAGACATAAAGAAACCAAAGTTCAAACCTCAAAAGTGACTGGGATTTGTCATATCCTGGACAGCCCCTCCAATCGTCTGCAGGCTCAACATTCATTGCGCCTGCCTGCCTCACAACATGCATGTTACATGAGCATATACTATGGATAATGTTGATCTTTAAACATATGAAGTGCATGGGTATTGAAATTCCTAGAAATTCCACCCATGTGTCAACGTCTAAAGAGTAATATACAGACCTTTTAAACCCTGATTTTTTTAAAACTTCAATTAAATGTTAATAGTAAGTGATCGAATCAAGAAACCAAAAAAGAGAAATTAAAGAAGTTTCTGAAGCTATTTTTGGTCTGTACTGAATAATTTCACATCTATTTTGCATTCAAGGCTTGGATTCTCAAATAAGTCATAAATATCTACTGTCGTGACATGAACAAAATTGTGA
This sequence comes from Strongylocentrotus droebachiensis, assembly GCA_035222895.1. NCBI lineage: Eukaryota > Metazoa > Echinodermata > Echinoidea > Camarodonta > Strongylocentrotidae > Strongylocentrotus > Strongylocentrotus droebachiensis. Next base: position 85,295 of record JAVYIG010004210.1, on the reverse strand, counting down.
AATGACAAATTGAAGGCTATTTTTCAATGCAGGAAACTTAAACACATTGTTGACAAAAATTTAGTGTCCGAGCCGATTGTGATTGAATTAATTCACGGTATGAATTTTTCACTTGCAACATTTGCAAACACTTCATGCAAGTTAAAGTTTCTGGTTTTCAGTGTGGTTGGGACAGGGGGTGGGGGTCTTGATAGTCTACTCCAGGTAACTTGGATAACTACACTACATAAGCAATTCAGCATATATAAAGCATACAGTAAGTTCTGAAAATAAGAATTACAGGATTCAGGCAAATACTCAGGCAAATTGGCTCAAGAACTTTTTAGGAACGAACATGTACATGTACTTGCCCTAGTGGGCAAAAGTTACCAGGAGTTGGTGTAGAGTGTAGACAGAACCTAAACCAGGTAAAACTAGGTGTAAATAGAACCATTGGCACTGCTTTTGAGCTATTTAGACAGGATCCTTGAGGCACGTGGCAAGAAAGGAAACATTCATTATAACCATTGCAGGCTACGCAGCAAGACCGGAAGGCCGAATCAGGCCTCTACGTTGATGGCCGTAATTTGGCGTGATACCTCGTCTCCTTTAGGGTCACTTGGACGTAAGAGGTGGGTGTACGATTTTGACAAGAGAGTGATCAACTATCTGAAGTGAGGAAGGAATCATTATAATTGGATCTAGGAATTAATGCGCAGCCAATGTCAAAGTAGCCTAAAGCCTAAAAGCCTGAAAGGTCACTCTGTCTCTGTATACAAAATGACAGTGGAGCAATTGTGTTTTGAAAGAAACTGTCTAGAAGATATTCTGACCTGTTGATTAGTCACTGTCAAAGAAGAGCGGAACTAACAGTTTTTTTAACTATATGAAAAATGATAAAAATTACAAGTAGGAACTCTTGCTCCATATCGCCATCCTTTCACAGAACTGAAGACGGATATGAACTTTAAAATGTGTGACTACAATCATTTGACATACATGTACACGTAGGAGATTGTACTTCTAGTAACATTTGAAATGTACAAAAGCATTTCAAGAGTCAAGAAAAATCCTTCTCATATTACATCTACTGTACATTGTCCGTGTATTCTGTAGACGTAACACGACAAGACATCTTCCTAAGTTTGAAAGCAATGAAAGATGATTTCTGATGTATTCTCTCTGTGTATGTACAGGTACATGTACATGTACAGGTATTTTGTAGACATAACATGACAATACTGGATGAGGATCTCTGATATTCTCTCTATGTGTATATGTACATGTAAGTCTATGTTTGGCCATGAATTGCTGTGTGGTTCTGGTTGAGCAAGCACAATACCGGACTACCGGTATACAATAAATCGTTAAACCCACAGCTTTTGTGGCATAAAACTATCACACATTGGAGGGAAATTTCCAATTTTCCATACAGGTGTGCATGTAGCAAAAATCTTTTTCGAATCGCAAAAATTTGGTGTCGCATCAATTGTGATTAAATAGTTCTGCAGCAGGACATGTTTGTAATTTTGACCCACTAGCAAAGTTCCTGAATATAAAGTTTGTGGTGTTGCAGATCTCTATTATTGATGATAGAGAAGGCAATCCTTGTATAACCTCACCTGTAACTAGACCAAATCCACTCACAGAAAAGGTGAGCCAAAAGAAAATTGATTGCTTGCAACAGGGATATATATGCACATGTTCCCAAGTCATGAGGCTTCGAGGGAAAGCAAAAAATACATGAACAATGAAAAAAATAAGAAGAACATGATATCATGCCAGAAACAATGACAAGCTATTATGATTGGGGATAACAAATAATGAAAGTTGAACAGCCCACTGAACAACAAAACACGTCACGTCTGGTCTCTGTTTCATGAAACTTGTTATCAATACTAAACAAGTTCGGATAACTGTTATAAGCTACAGAAATCATGGCATCTGATTGCCTGAGAGCAAATTTGTCATAGAAACTTAGCATTTGTTATAGATAACAAGTTTTATGAACCAGGGCCCTGGTTCATAAACAGCTTCTGTCTCTTGATAAGGTAAGATCAGCCCGGAAGATTGTTGCATGCTTGTCCTTGCAGGATACTTTAGACCCCTTTTGAGGGCAGCACCTAAAGATAAGGTGTGTCTGTCAAGAACATTTAACTGAGAAAAATAAACAGTCCTGCATGTACATTGCTGCTGATTCATCCATGTAAGGAAACATACATAATGGAGCAAGGTACTCACCAGTGTGCAATTCTCTCTGATATTTTTCTTTGAAAGCGAGTTGAAGTCTCTGTTGATATGAAAATGAGGAAAAAAAAGATGATACATTACATACATGTACACATTGTATATTTACATGTGAAATGAATTTGCTGAGATGTTTGTGAATATTTGTGACAAATCATTTCCCCCAAAATGCTGACCATATGATGGCACAGAAGGCAAGTATATCCTAAGACATCAAGAATCTTGTATTTACATCATGGTTGGCAACCTTCCATATCATTACATCCCAGGGCTCCATTGGATCCCCTCCCACCCCTTCACCATTTCCTTACACCCCTCATTACCCCCCCCCCCCCTCTCCTTCCTCCACTATCCCATCACATCTTCGACTGCTTATATTTATCAACGTCCATACAACATCCTTCAAAAATACAGCTTCCTCATGTTCATGTTTCATTAGCTTTTCCTCCACTTGACTCACGGCCTCAGGGAGGAAGTTCCCCCATTATTCCTGCTCTAATTTTAGATCTCAAATGCATGATGGCCAGATAGATTAATCTGCAGGTGTTCATGGTATCATTTACTTCTTAAAAATCCATCCCTTTTCCTTCCTTCTTTTAATGAGCAAAGAAAACAACAAAAATGTTATGTTGAAAAGGGGGAGACCAGAACACACAATGTGAAATCTTTTCAAAATCCAGTGGAAATTCATGTGTATACAATTTACATACATGTACATACATGTACATACATAGTCCACATTTACACAGATAGTCTTCCCCACTTCAAGACTAAAATATAGCATTTTCCTTGTATGAACATGTCAGAGGACTGAATGGTCTGGAAATTAGAGAACTCTATCAAATTAAATTCATACTAAATTTTCCACACCAAATGAACACCAAATGCTGAGTTTAGCTACAAAGAAATATGAAATAATCAAGGTTTCCTATGTGGCAGCCAAAAACATGTACCTTTAACTTTAAGAGTGATCTTGAGTATATCTCTGAAGAATCGAGTACATTTATACCGTCAATTTGATAGACTTTTTGTAAATATACACTTACATTAACTCTGGTCTGAAGTGGTGTATGATGGCGCAAAAGGCAAGTCCATCTTTCCACGACTTTGTCATGTTCTCGACCTTGACGTTGGGGTATCCAGCCGTGACCTGGACGCACCATGACTGCAAGGCTTTCGTTCCTTTCAGAGCCATCTTGGTTGATTCCGAGTTCAATCCAATTAATCAAATATGTCACGCACAATGTTAAATTTCAAAACATGAACTATGTGAACGTCATGCATAAATGGTTCCACACACACCAGTAGTTTTGCAAGTCGCACATCAACATGTAACTTTATAAGAGGAGCTTCTATCCGTTGTTTATTAATTCCTCATCATTGCACAACAACTTGGCGAATACGAGTTGTAATTTGACTCATGAAAACTTGTTCCATCAGCATCAGCACCATAATCATTTGACGTCAGTTGTTCTTAGGTAATCCTTGATAATAATCCAACGAGTTGCACCGAGATCCTGATATGGGTTCAACAAAACCCTCCTTTTAACATAAGTGGCATTATACACACATTTCCTGCTCTTTAAGTCAATTGGGATGATCTATGAAAGGGTGATCTTGAAAGGCCTACAATATACGTATTAAGATTTCCAATGCATGTGTACATGTAAGCATCAAATGGCAATGTGTCACTAGCCGTGAGATTATCTTTTATCGCCGGCGATTTGATTTGGCATAGGGGAGTACACACTCTATTTAGAGTGGCTAAAAATAAATGTCACTCTGTCCTCCCTTTCTGGCTGAGTCGGTTGGTTACACGTGATGGGTGATCTGCCCAATACCTTTATCCCCTTAATAGGGATACCTCACACAAGCTCATCTCTGCACGACGTGGGTGGAGATTAATGAAGGGAGAATCGACACCTCTCTCCCACTTAGAAATTTAAGATGATGAATCAATTACGCGTAGACAAGTTAATCGTTTAAGGTACATGTATCTGTCAAGTTTATGAAAGGTCGTTTATAAAAACAGTCCTCTTCAAACGGTGAATTCACAAAGATACAACGCTACCTACATGTATTATCTCATTCTCTTTGGAGAATCACAGTAACGTATACGAAGATGGCAAATGTACATGTATAAACGAAGATGGCAATTTACTGTACATACAAGTTTTGTTGCTCCTAGAGTGGACTTCCGACTACTGTAGGTACAATGTGGATGGTTGCTTTCCAATCAAGACAAAATCTTCACAATGTCACAGAGAATGTAAACACAGATTCTCATTTGCTGGCCACCCATCTGTCACCTCTGCCACTCTATGAACTTCCCCCTTTTGGCTATTTTCAATCCCTGGCTGTATTCCGAAGGAGAGACTTCACACCAGCGTATGGGTCTTGCAGCTAGACAGTGATTTCCTTCTACTCGTTTACCTTCACGAGAAATATTATAAATAGCATGTACATGTAGCAGAATGTACTTTCAGAGCGTCCATGTACAGGTCTCAGCAGTATGTTGTCACAGTCGTTGTAGTCTGACATGGGAGAGAAGATGTTTCAGGAAGGGTAAATTCTGTTGCACATTTGACAGCCATCCAATCGATCACGCAACCATGCTACTGACGCTGTGAAGGGGCAGTCACTGGAACACAGCTATGAGATCATCAAATCCCATATCTAGGAAATGGGGAAAAGCGAGAGAGGGGGAAGGAGAGAAGGAGAGTGATAGAGAAAGGAAGAGAGAATGAGAGAGAGAGGAGAGAGAGGAGAGAGAGAGTGTGAGAGTGAGAGAGAGAGAGGGAGATCGAGAAAAAGAGAGGGGATGAGAGAGAGAGAGAGACAGAGAGAAAGAGAAAAAGAGAGAAAGAGAAAAAGAGAAAAAGAGAGAAAGAGAAAAAGAGAGAAAGAGAGAGAGAGAGAGAGAAAGAGAGGGGGAGGAAGGTGGAGGGAAGTGGGGGAAAGAGGGGGAGAGTTGGGAGGAAGGGAGAGAGGGAAAGCAGGGAGAAAAGGGAAAACATCATATTAGGTTTGGCAATGCTCACATTTCCTTGGGATTACTTTCTAATTTACCACTTCGAATTAGAGATTACAAGTGGTGATCAAAATAGGAAAATCATGATCTATGAAAGTTTATCGCTCAGAGGTGTTTCCGTAGTACAGATAACTTGTTATTCTTCAAAACAAAATGATCACATTAGATAAATGATAAGAGATGTGAAACTATTTTTCAAGCACCGTACAGGTACATGTACATGTATCAATCTATTTTCAATGTGAACCTGTCTCAGTTATATTAGTTAATTTATGGGGAGGGGCCGGGATTGTTTTTTATTCTACCAAGAGAAGGGGGGGGGGGGTGAATTGGACTACAACAAAAAAATCCAATAAGTCAAAATGTATTCAATTTGTTATTTAAAATCCAAAAGAATTTCTATGAGAGGATTGATTTCAATAACATTTAAATGAGCATCTTGTTTTTAATAGGAAAACACAGTAAATTACATTCAGAAACCATGATGAAAGGGGGGGGGGGGACTCTGTAGGTTCAAAGCACTAGCAGTTACACTGGATTCAGTCCATGAGTACATAGAGTTATAGAAGGATTCACATCTGTTGGCAAATCAACCGTTCATCACCCTTGTAAATATGATGATTTAAAAATTAAAAAACTCTTCCGTAACTCAAGAATGAAAGGTAGACTGACTCAGTCTTTGTTAAATACCTGTAAGCTTTGATAGTCACATTCTCAAGAAACATAAATTAGGACAAATCGATTTTTCACTTACTTAAAACAAATCCAAAAGTTGAAAAGGGTATGAATGATTTAGTTGTTAACCTTGAATGTAGAAGGCTTCACATCTATACATTCAAAGTACTGCACAACTGTAACTGCTTTGCATAAAAATAACGCTCTAAAATTTGTTTTACATTGAACTCTATGCAAATTTACTGGGGCTCTTTTCTGATTTTCAGGGGCTCTTTTGAGCATTTCGGGGGCAAATTCGCCCTGAGCCCCCGTGTATTTTTTTCACTGCACCATTTGACAGGCTTACTTATCTGTGCAGCTTAGTCGCAATAATCACTGCACTCCTTTATAGAAACCTGCCAATGAGTTGTTACAACTAAAGGGGGGCTTATGTATACAGACTTCAATAAGCTCTTATTCAATCATTGACCCCCTTTTGTCAGCTGCCAAAACAGATTTACAAGTACGGTAAACTGCAGATCCTGTTGACAGCTTGCCAAGGTGCTGCTGTACCATTCAAGTTGAAAAGATCTATCATTGGACAAGGTCCCTTAAGGTCCCGTAAATGCATTTCATTTCCTACATCAATGCTGAAGAATCACCAACACAAACAGTTCCCATAAATATTATGTGAAAGATGTGTGTGCATATATCAAAATGATTACATTCACCTGACTCTATGATAAGATTATAAGGAAATCAGGGAAAAAATTAATATTTATTTTGGGGGGGGGGGGGCTACTTTTCAAGCTTGCCTGCATGAAAATAATATTCTAAAATTTGTTTTCCATTGAACTCTATGCAAATTTATGGGGCTCTTTGGGGCATTTGGGGGCTAAATCGCCCCGAGCCCCAGTGTATTTTTTCACTGAAGGAAATACATATATATTATTGATTAACTTTGTACAATGTAATAGTTAATATAGTTTGAAATCTAAATATTCTGAAACTTTTGAGGTATTCTGCATTGAAATGTTGACTTTAAAACCCTTTTAAGCTTGCCAAATGTTGATTGTGAAAGTATATGTCCAGTCCACTTACCTTCCGACAAGAATGACAAAACAAAATCAAACAAACAGATTGGTGAAAAATTCAACAAAATTAGGCAACGATTTTGAACTTTATACATAATGATAATAACATGAAAATAAGTAAAAATTTCATTCAACTGTGGCACACATACGATACCTAGACATATCCCATTTTGTTGAACACTTAGTTTCCAGTTTCTCCTAACTTTCCCCTTAGGGTTAAGTTACAATACTTCTGGCTTTCAGCACACAACACCATGTTTTTGTCTCTTGTTTTACATATTACATGTTCCACCAATGGAAAACAAATTTCTGTATTATATATGGACAATAAAATCTTGAATCTTGTTATACATAAGTTTTCTACCAAGCCATACCTTTTAGGTAAATGTGACTTCTCCTGTCACTCTCTGTATTACAACAAATTGTTGTCTGCCCCTACAATACATCACAGTGGAATTAATGTACCAATTAGATTTACCGGTAGTGATCTACCAGTTCCACAAAGTTCACGAAAAGCAACTGAGGGATACAGCCACAGAATTTGCGACTGAATTTTTCCAATCGGAAATCATATCTCTCATGATTGGATGAAATTATGTTATTTTAAAATTCAAAGTTTATCAAAAAATTTCATTTATCCCTCTTTTTCTATTTAAAGCTTTATCTGGTGTGTCCTTTTCATTTCCCTGCCCCTTTCCATTTCCTTGTTGATTCATTTGTGCAATGTGATTATTACTGTTATTATCATGCATATATGTACAACTGTAACTGTATTTTATCTAACAATTTTTCTATGAATTTTTTTTTTTTAATACTTGTGAATTCTCTTTGTTTCAGCCTCTCGCTGCTTTTTCTTGATGTAATTTTTAAATTAAACAAACCAGTTTAAATCCAGAGAAAAGATCACTGGATACAAAATGGACCATCATTGCCAACTTCTACAATAGGTGCTTGTCTGAGCTCATTCCTTCCATACTGAGCAAAGGTAGGAGACATTTTCCTTGGATTACTACACCTTTGAAATGCCAGATGAGGAAGAGAGATAGGATATTCAAGTTTTCCTCCTATCCAAGAATAATAAGGAGCTGGAACCATCTACCAGGCTCAGCAGTCAATGCAAAGGGAAGAACCTACATCAAGGAGACTGCTCAACCCTTCATTAGAATGATGCAGCCCCCTGTAGGCTCTCTCTCATAGTTTAAGTTTACTGGCAAGGTTTTTACTTGCACTGGACTTATTGAACAACAGCTTTGTCTACACACCACTTCTGTACTTTATGGCATGCCTTGCAGCCACTTGCCTCACCAAAAATTACAGTATAGCTTCCAGAGTGAGCTGCTAAAGTATTTAACTCCATCACTTACCAAGTGTCTTATAATTCAAACATTTATAAGTTTCTTATTATTTGTCTAATTACTTTCAAACTTTCCCCATCTTCTGTATTTTCATTTCTATTTTCATATCAATCAATTTCTTGCAAAGGTTGTATTGATTTATTACTATAATTTTTTAAGGTATGTCTCAAAAATCGATAAAAAATGAAAAAGGCAAAAGGAAGCATTTAGATCTAAAAGGTACAAATACATTTTGTACATGGCTTTTGCATGTTTATGAGATCACCACTGGCACTGGTACTGGCAACAAATGTCAATTTTAACCAAATCTTAATCATACATGTAATATAATAATAAAACGGTGCTTACTCAGCTAGCTCAGCTTAGTTCTATCAATAAATAATTAAAACGCTTTCCACCAAAGTCTCTCACACACGACACACACAGCGCTGCTGCACAGAATAGTCTAGGTCTAGTCTTACTTATTAGATATTATTACCGTAGTTTATTTATTAATATATTACAAATGCAAATTGTTTTGATGCAAATTAGACACAACATATGTTTTAAATAGTTCTTCCATAGATTTGATGGAATCATGAGAACGCTCATTATCACTTCCAGCCAGAACGCGTAGGCCTTCAACACCCATTTCTTCGCCAGTCCGGCCGCCGGCAATTTGGTGGAAGAAAGCCCCCACCCAAATTTGACAGCAAAAGTAACAAACACTTTCACGCAGACATTCAGAAAAGAAGACACACAAAAACCACATTATCCGAAAAACAAAACATATTTTGGTAAGAATAGCCCTTTAAACATGACAACTTACCCGTACCGTATCACATAAGGATGGTTTTACCACAGTCTTTCTTTCCTCAAGACAGAACAAGTCGAACTTCGCAGATGACTCACATTACTGGTTAAGTTTCATGCATTAGCGCTAGCTGGACGTCCGTACGTACGTGTATGCGATCATAGGATATTGTAGCGCTAGAGTTACCTCTCAGCAGCAGCGCACAACATATCACAGTTCACGCGCATTGAGATATATCTTCAAGACTTTTCGACTTCCGCATTGCCGAATGCGTTACGCTTTATACTTGCGCTACATTATCGAGGTTGTGAAATTTAATATTGTGGAAAGAATTCTATTTTCTTATGAGTGCTGAGTCGATGCTGAGGGACACGCAAGCCAAGAAATAGGTAATAAATACAATACATTACAAAACATTATTCGAAACAGATAAAACATTCTAGTGTACAATATCTATGCCAAACACAAGATTAAGACAATGATTTCTTTGAACTTGATGCAAAGTGTAGTCCCAGATATTGCCCTTTGTGTTAGTTGTTTCACTAGGACCTAGACTAGTAGATCTAGACCTATAGTAGATATATAGACTCTAGTATAAACAAAATGTTATTAAATATTAGGAATTAGACTAGGTTGTCAGGAAAATGTCATTGAGATGTGTCTATATCCACTACTCTTAATCTACTGCATGAGGAAAATTGGTAAAAACATTGTTTTGTTACATAGGGTCTAGATCTAGATCTAGTAGTAATCAGTAGGGGCGCTGGTCCGAGAATAAGGATCGTCTTCATAAACACAGACCAATGCGTCCTCAAAAACAAGGACCATCTGCATTTTTGCAGACGTTTCATATTTTTGATCGGCACATTGGCAATGCCAAAAACGGATTCTGCAATGATTTTCTTGATGCATTTTACATTGACATTGTACAGAGACCTTCACATTATAAGCAATAAATCCTTGGGAAGACGGACAACCCATAAAAGTAGACGGTGAAGTAGGGTTATTTTCCCCCGGGGAATCCATTTTTGGCATCGCCAGCGGGCCGTTCTGTAACATGAAACCCCCAGAGCGCCGATGAAAAAAAACGTCCTCGAAAATGCAGACAACCCTTATTTTTGAGGACGCATTTTGTCCTTGTTTATGAGGTTATCCTTGTTTATGAGGACGATCCTCATTCTCGGACCAGCGCCCCTACTGGTAATACATGATGATGCTAATCAAGATCAAAGAATCAGAATCAGTTAAGAATAATTACTTTGACAGTTACGAGACGCCGTCTTCTTAATCCGTTCTGTTTCGAAGTAGGATATTGCCAACCAATAACTAATAAGAACATTATCATTTGAGAGAGGGTGTGTGTGTGTGTAATGTATTTACCGGTAGTACATTTTTTCTTAGTACTAGTAAATAGGTGCTAGTGTACTAGTGTACTTTTGTATCCATTTTTGACCACACATACATTGTAGCTGCATTACTATCCTGGCTGTGTATTAAAACCTGTTCTATTGGTTCTCAACATTTGAAACACCACTGTTACTGTACAAAACTTAACTAATTTCACTAAAAATTGGTACTTAAGTGACAATTGATGACTCCTAAATAGCAGTAAAATACAATTTTTTCAACTTACTGATGTTTGAAAGAATAATTAGAAAATTCAAATTGTGAGTCTACTGTCAAACTTGCAGATCAGCCACATCGTCTTCATTGTGTGCATTTGTGTGTTATTTGTGTGTTGACTATTCATGCATGCAATTGCTGCCTATTAACACGTAGTGCAGTGCTAGAGGTCAATACGCATTAGCGTTATATCAGGTAATAAGAAGATGAATATCTGTTTTTAGTAGAATTTTACAATGTTGTTATTTTCTTCTCTTTTTGTATTTTTGTATTAATTACAAGAAATGGAGAACACTCCCAGTGGTCGGTATGACGGCAATCTTGGTGACATCATGCAAAATGAGCGACAGATAGACAGATTCCTTGATGTGGTCTTTGAATTTTTATATCGCAGGTAAAAATACATAACTCTATAGTGCTATCTCTCTGTCTTTCTTTCTCTCTCTCTGTCTCTCTCTGTCTCTCTCTCTCTTCCTTTCTCTCTCTCCCTCTCCCTTTCTCTCTCTCTTTCTCTCTCTCTTTTTCTCTCTATTTTCTTTCACAACCATGTCAAATTGTTAAACAGTAACTTTGAATTGTTATTGTTTTGTGATGCTTAGATAGGTATGTATGTAATATGTAATGCATATATTATTGAAGTATCATTTAAAAAATACATGCACATGTATCATGCAAGTTTAGTGGGTTCGTGTTACACTCTCTAAATGTGACAAAACCACTCTTGATTAGATGCTCATTTAAAAAATGCAAATACCGGTAGACTGCATTGTAGGATAACACCTAAAATCTGGTCAGTTCAAATAAAAATTTACAGAACATTTATGAAATTTAAATGAAACATAACTATATTCAGAAATTTATCTTAGCCAATTTCCCATTTCAATTTTCATCGCGAACGGTAGAGGTATGCAGTAAAACTAATTCTTTAGAGGCATACTAAAAACTTTCTTTTCTCCCAAGGTCTGATTTTTATCGCCTCATGAAGCACGAGAATGATTCCATGGGTCTCCCTCCAGGCGTAGCTCGTAAACACGTCATGCAGGTAAGCCTACTTCTTGAGTTCATGATTATTATGCCAGTGATAGTTATACATGAACCATCAGTAGTATCTGAAATATATCACTTTCCTCATGAAGATTGTTTATTTTGTTAATAAGTTTGACAAAGTACCTGTAGTTCATTGCTTCTAATTTTCAAAGCTTTTCTTAAATATTAGATGCTTATCTTGCAAGTGTTAATATTTGTTCAGCATATTTCACTATTAAAGTCACTGAGTAGTCAGCTCTCATGGGGAATTCGACACCGTTCGGGTGTTTACCCAGTAACAGGTGTTGTCAATCACCAGGGTTAGCCTCGAGTTTTATGACCATTGGACCTTATGTAATGCTTTGATTGCCCGAAGACTCTCGAGCTCTCTGAGAGATTAGGGGGTAATTCTTGACTGGACTATGGGTTTGCTGTGTGCAAATTTGTACCCCCATTAATGGTATTTCCACCAAGTCTGGTGTCAGCGAATTATGGCCTTCTGCACATGGAAACTGACGATCCACTCCCTTTAATAGGCTAATGTTATGAATTTATAAAATGTTTTAAAGGATATCTACAATGTACATGTCACTATTTGTTTGATACTTCTTAAATGACAGCAAATATGGCACCTACAAGATATGCCAAATGTGATACAACTGTATGTATGCCTTCTCAAATTTGCTTATTATACATTAATCTCAAATTCTTTTTCAGAGGCATGTAATTTGTAATTTGACAATCACTGTCCTAAAAAATGATGGACTTTTAATATCCCTTTGTTTTTATTCCATATAGGCCTTTATGAAATATGAACGCATTGCTCAAGGGACAGAAAATCCAGCTTGTAGACCAAAGGAAAAGAAACAAGCAACAAGTGAACCGTCTGCTGGTAAGATTAACTCTATGAAACAGAGACAGAGCATTTGTGAGATACATGCTCTGGTGCAAATTGCTCTGAGCCTCTTTATCACTTCCCCACACTAACCAAATTCCTCATAAACATAAAAGTAGTAAAACCTAAATGATAGCCACCATAACCCTAACCTTATATCCTTGACGATATCAAACTCTTAGCAATTATTGCCAGAGCATATATTTATTCAGAGTTTTAGACAGATTGATTCGATGAAGAGGGAAACATAGTCTATTATTGCGATAGACTGGTGCAACTTACAGTATAAATCCTAGAGCATAAAATTATGTATTTCAAATTAATACATGTAGTGGTATTCTTATTGATTGTAATTAAAGAGTTGTATATTAAAGAGCAAGTTGATTTACGTTGATGATCATTAAACTAATTATAGTGTGGATGCTTGAACGATAATGACCAACCTTTTGTCTAGACCCATCAAAAGAATTGACAGCTTCGTGAAGACTCACAGTCTGAAATAAACATATTTAATGATGGTAATGATTGCCATGGTTTCATATTACGTCAATCCACCAGTAGTTATATCCTTGAACAATTGTTTATGTTGCCAACATGATTTATTGGTGATTCTGCTAAATACTGTGATCTCATATGATATTAAGCATTTATAGGTCTAGTAAGTAATTTCAAGAGGAATTCCAGAATTGTCTCATTGTGTCTCTCCTAACCCAGTGCCCTGTCTTACAAAGAATTAATATCAATCGCAACTATGAACATAAGAGATAGGAGATTGCAAACTTGTGATTGATTTGGATCCATCGCAACTCTTTGAAAGACAGGGCCCTGATGTCAACCAGTTGTATCGTACATGTGTACCAGCATTTAACAAATCTGGGGTAAAATTAACAACAGCCACTGAAGAACCTGATCATCTATTGTATGGTCAGTAATGTAATAGGATTTTAGAGGAATTTACTGACATATTTGTTTTAGAGTTGGAATTTTTTTCTGTAAGAGAGTCAGAAAATAATTTTTATTTGCATCTTGCTCATTCTACCATTGAACAGATGTACCAGCAGCAGTTGAGTCTGTAGTGGAAGTCACAGCGACTACTGAAGTAACTGATCTTCCAGGTAGCCCCTCAGGTGGCCCTTCTTCTTCATCAACTAGCCCATCAGCTGAAGGCACTTGTCCCACTACAACATCTACTGGCCCCGGTACAGGGGCTAGCGGTCCTAGGTTGAACCCAGATACTGGTGAGGTGATGGCAGACACAGGGTGTTGTACCAAAGGCAAGACATCAGCAGCTCCTGATAAACCAGCTCAAAGGTATAACTTGTCCCATGTAACATATTCCTGTTATTTGGACAACACTTTATATTCAAATGTGCATATAATGGATGTTGTTTAGTTATGTCTTTTTAGGCTTCACAATGGAACAGATTGCAATCGATGATTCCAAACTTCCATTATCAGATTTCATAATAGAAATAGCAGCAAATGAAAATAGGTTAATTAAATGAACATTGTCATTACTTAATCATTAAATGTTGATCTTTCATTTATAGATGGATATATTACAAGTGCCAAAAGAAACACAGAGCAGGAAAATGGTTTTGCAGGTGTAAGCTTTTAAGAAGGCATTTGCTTTTAAATATCTATAAGTATAACAAATAAACGTATACTCTCAGTCTCATGTCCTCTTATTAAAGCAGATATTTTGAAATATTTATATAAACCACTATAGCTAAGTACTATTCTACTTCTTCTTTTTCAGATATAAATTGAATGTTGCAGACACATACAATGGTGCTTCAAGAGATAACTATGCCTGGTCACAGACATTGAAAGATGTAGACGTGAAGGTTTTTGTGCCACCAACAGTTACCAAAGCAAAACAACTCTCAGTTGATATCAGGAATGACTTTATTAAGGTTAGCCCTGCCATGTCCTGTAATCGTAGTTTCCCCAATGGTTTACCAATGAAACATAAATTATTTTAACCAGTATTATAAAGATCTTCATTTGAACTTTTTCCTTTTTATTGGTTTTGAGAGTTCATAAACTGAAAATGAAGGTTTCAATGAAAAATGAAAAAACAAAAGGACCAATATATTATGTTGGAGAAGTTTTCATTTTTAATCAGAACTACCTTAAAGAGAAGGTTGAGTTCTGGGAAAAGGTGAACACTAATTTGTGAGCGTTATCATTGTTATTATGCAAGTGTTGAAGAACATCAGAAACAAAATGTTCCCTGAAAAGCATGGCTCTTCAAATGTGACAGCATAAAAATCGGGATGGATTTTTATGCCACATGTTTGTGTATTCCCATATACATCTTTCTGTGTACAGTGCTTGTAACTGGGCCAAATTTCTTATCATTTGAGGATTTTAGAACTTTGCAGTACACACCGATACTTATATGCTAGATGATCAACCTTTTCTGATCGATTCCACACCGTTTCTTCCACAATGCAATCATATGACCAGAACTCAACTTAATCTTTATTGCTTTCAAAACGCAATGCCACAACCAATACTCAAGATTACCGGTTAAGCTGACTGCCAGAACCCTCTTTGTTTTGTTGCTTTGAACTAGATTGCCTTGAAAGGAAATCCATCGGATGGACAAGGTGGGAAGGTTTTAGTTGAAGGTAAACTCAAGAAGAACATCAGAGGAGAGGAAACTATCTGGAGCTTGGATCCAGGAAATTGTGTGCAGGTAAGGGCAATATCACTGAAGCTAACGCTTCTAACAATGAGTATGAGGACCAGAATAAGAATATTGAATTGTTACATCTACCCAGTACTTATGTATGGTAGTGAAACATGGACTTTATCCTCTGATACTAAAAAGCATTTGGAAAGTTGCGAAATGTGGTTTCTAAGAACAATGATGAAAATCCCCTGGACTGACAAAGTTAGTAATGAGGAAGTTCTTACACGAGCTGGAGTGCAAAGGAAAATGATACGTGAGATGTTGATTAGGCAGTTGAAGTTCATGGGTCACATTACACGTAAAGAAGGCCTAGAGAACCTTGCTTTGACAGGGAAAGTTGTGGGAAGAAGGAGGATACTTTGGATGGACAGTCTGCAGAAATTGTTGGAAGAGAGAGGAGTGAAAGAACTGGGAGTGGTACTAATACAGAAGGCTAGAAGCCGAGGGTTGTGGAACAGCATGATCGCCAAAGTCAAATAATATGGCACTTAGAGAGAGAGAGAAGAACAATGATAACAATGATCAATCAGTTCAAGTGTTGCTTAAAGGGATTGGGTATCTTTGTCTCAGATTCTGAAATAAAAGCCTGGATTTAGCTCATGCTGCAATGATGACTATAAACCTTTAGATCAGTCAGGAATCCCATGACTTTCACAAGCTGATCGCCTGTCTGATTATCAAGATATTTATGATTATAATTCAAATTCAAAAAACATTTTTGTAACGGTTTTCATAACACTACAGTCTGTTGAGGAAAATGAGTACCGGTATGGTAAATCCGGTCACTCAGAGATTTTTACTTTTTTGAGGCATTTCATGACCAGTTTAAAGTGCAGGGCTTCAATATTTAAGTAATATTGACAGCCTTCTGGGCAATACGACATATATCGCCCGAACCGAAGGTGAGGATGATTTATGACAAGTCGTATTGCCCTGAATTAGGCAGTCAATATTACTATTATTAACCACATCAGACATCTAGAGCAAACAAGAAACTCTTATTAAATAATGTAGGCTACACAGGGTTTCCTAGCATTAGAAGTTGCAAAAACATTGTCAAACCAGCACTGTTCATCCACGAGTCAACACACCGATTACCGAGCTGGGAGACATTGCCAGGCATAGCGCCAGGTGGAGGGGAATAAATTGAAACTTTAAAAAAAAAAAAAAAAAAAAAAAAGAAATTGGGTGTACCGTGTATAAACCGCACCCCCGACTTTGATTTTTTTTCGGCGGCAAAAAGGTCCGGTTTATACACCATTAATTACGGTAACCATATTGACCGGCAAATTACACACAAAATCCCATTGACTTTTCTGAGCGGGCTAAAATGTTGTAATTTTGTTGACTTATCCATCAAACCTTGAGGGCAATAACATTTAAAAATTGCCCTGCTCAGATGTCTGATACGGTTAATAATGTACCATATCACAGACACTGATAAAAAGTAGGGCCATGCATCTCAGATTTAACATTGTTAAACAATGCCTTTGAGGGACCTACAAGGTACCTAACCTTGACTCTAGCCAAGATACCATATAAGGCACCATAAGCATGTACAGGTAAAGGAATATCATTTTACCGGACACCCATTTACGTCACTTCCTCTGCCAGTAGTAAGTGTCTTTGCTGAAAAGTTGAACTCGGCTAGTGGATCCATGGTCTGGTAACGCATATAGGAGACTACACAGGCTAGACCACTGCCCTAGCAGATCTTAATAGCACATATTAGCAAATCATTCTGGAAGGGATTGCAGTTTCTGCATAGGCTTAGTGTGAAATGAACTTACTATAAAGCCCCTCTCATTTATTAAAGAAGAGAATAAGAGTGACTGAGGATTGTTGAGTGGAAAAGAAAAGTTGGCCTTTGGGCACTACACACACCCAAGTCAATAAACCATGTTTTAAGATAAAGTTGAGTTCTGGTCACATTTAGAATATTAAGGCTTTTAAAGAGCCATGCTTTTCAGGGAACATTTGTTATCTGATGTTCTTCCACACTTGCATAATAACAATAATGCTCACAAATTATTTTTCACCTCTACCAGAACTCAACCTTCTCTTTAATAATCCACGGAAACATCTTATTTTCTTCCACCCAAATGAAATCTGTGATTAGAAAATAGTCGGCGTCTATATTTGATTAAATACCTTTGTTCTTGAAGCTGATATTGTAACATGATGGAAGAAGTACAAAAATGTAAGGCCTTTTAAAAAAAAAATTGTTTTGTCCTTTGCGACGGACTCAAAAATCTTAAAATCTATGGCCGGCTTTAAAAAAAAAAGGAAAAAAATGTATCAAAGCATTCAAAACTGAGAAATATCAGTCCAAAGGGAGAGTAAACCGACCGACCGACCGACCGACCCATGTTTTGGCACCTAAAGGGCAATACATCTTTTTTTTTAGGCCTAATGAAGAGAATCCCATTCATCCACCTACCCGGTATATACTTCTGATCTTGAGTTGATTTTCATTTCATTTCATTTTGTTAGCTGAACTTTGAGAAGAGGAGAGAGATGTGGTGGAAGGGCGTCTTAGAAGGAGAGCCAGAGATCGATCAGAAGAGCATTGATAATACCCAGTATGTACATGAGATGGATGACGACTCCCAGGCTGACTACCAACGGGTCATGTATGACATGGAACGCAAGAGACAGGGTCAACCCTCCAGTAAAGAAGAGGTATTAAGGATTTATACATTCTGTATGCTAATACTTTTTAGATAACTTTTAAAGTAGTCTTTTGTCCCGTCATGTTAAAGTGACTCTGTAACATTGCCTCAGATTCTGAAACAAAATCCTGGATTTAGCTCATGCTGCAATGATAATTATAAACCTTTAGGTCAGTCAGGAATCCCATGACTTTTACAAGCTGAGCGCCTGTCTGATTACCAAGATATTTATGATTGGAAATTTTAAATTATTATTTTTCATTACGAAAATTCCTCGTTGTAGCGATTCCCACTTGAGGGCCCTTTACTCGGGTATTGTCTCATAGAGTTTGCAAACGAGCCTGGAGAAGGACCTCCCGTTCTTATCACTTTCCTAATCCATTGCCAATGACGCGCTAATAAGACCCGTCAACAGAGTTTGGCTGAAGAGAAAATGTGAAGAAAAAAAATCCCAAGGTTACAAAAACCTGTGTTTTTTTCCCCCAAAATTTGTTCTTATGGATAATTATACCCAAAAAAACTTCAAAGCACAAAAATCGGGCTAGTAATGCCGGAGATATGATATTAAAACACACTAAAAGATTTCAGATTTGACTCGCATCAGGAAACTTTTCCCCTCTTCTTCTCGCGGAGAGAGCTGTCAATCATGTTTCGACTGGCTGTTTATCAGCTGCATCGGATTAAGCCCTCTTAGCGCGACTGACCAGCTTGTCTGACTGCGCATATTAGTGCAATTGTCCTTTTGATTTAATGTTTTATTTAGAATTCGATTTTATTACCAGAAATTCAGAAATGAACTGCTACCTGAAATGCAATTTTGAACGGGAAAAAATGAACCAGCAAAAGCGGAGGTAAATATGAGATCGTTACATCGTACGCTCAGATCAGCCGACGCTCATATCCCAGCATGCTCAGCCGCTCCGCTCGAGCGCAGATTGTCGCATAGAGATCCGGTCGAGGACCCGAGCAAATCGTTCCTTGCTACAACGAGGCATTACGTGTACGTAAATCCCTCGTTGTAGCACGCACGGTCTCATTAGAAAACTGTATGCGTAAGAGCACTACGTGCGCTCAGGCTGGCATCAGAATCAAACTACTCGGCAAAGGTTGTGTGACAATTTCTGAGCTGCGTGTCTGGACGATGTTTATGTTGTTGAATCGGAGTAGTCTAGTTCCTAGACCTTCGCTGTGTTCTTCTCATTTTTGTTTAATAAACCAACCTAAGCAAAATATAGGCGTAGAGTTTTCTCTTTCTGTCTCAATGTTATGTTATGTTTCTACCTTCAATCACCTTCCCTTATGTTATTGTTTGTTTTTATTATTCCATTATTTCCTCTTCCTATCTTTCCCTGCACTATCCTTTGCTTCCTCCTTCTACCTTCTCTTTCTGTCTTTCCTTATGTTATTCTTTGTTTTTCTATCTTTCATGTTTTGTCCATCTTTCCATTATCTATTCTTAATAATTTTCTATTTTTGTTTTCTATCATATCTCCTATGTTATTATTTGTTGTTATCATTTTATCATTTCCTCTTCCTCTCTTTCCTTGCGCTATCCTGTGTTTCTTCCTTCTACCCAGGGCCGTAGCCAGAGTTTGATGGTGTTTTTTTTTTTTTTTTTTTTTTTTTGGGGGGGGGCACGTGCCCCCCCCCCCCCCCCCCCCGTGGCTACGGGCCTGCTTCTACCACCAATCTCGACTCTAAATTCTTGTCTGAATTACACCCCCCCCCCCCCACTCTCTTGCGAAATGCGGATGCTTTGACGTATCATTAAATTATTAGAGAAAGGAGACAATTCGTTGTTCCGTTCTCGACTCTTAATCCTCGTCTAAATTCAGCCCCCCCCCCCCCCTCTTGCGAAGCGTGAAACCTTTGATGCTTCATTAAATTATTAGAGAAAGAAGACGATCCGTTGTACCGTTCTCGACTCTAAATTCTTGTCTGAATCACACCCCCCCCCCCCCCACTCTCGCGCGAGAGCTTTGACGTTTCATGAAATTATTAGAGAAAGGAGACGATTCGTTGTACCGTTCTCGACTCTAAATTCTTGTCTGAATCACACCCCCCCCCCCCCCCACTCTCGCGCGAGAGCTTTGACGTTTCATGAAATTATTAGAGAAAGGAGACGATTCGTTGTTCCGTTCTCGAATCTAATTCTTGTCTGAATTTAGCCCCCCCCCCCCTCTCACATGCAAAGCGCGGAAGCTTTGACGTTTCATTTAATCATTACATAAAGAAACAATTCGTTGTTCCGTTCTCGACTCTTAATCCTCGTCTAAATTCAGCCCCCCCCCCCCCTCTCTCTTGCGCAGCGTGAAAGATTTGATGCTTCATTAAATTATTAGAGAAAGGAGACGATTCGTTGTACCGTTCTCGAATCTAATTTCTTGTCTGAATTTACCCCCCCCCCCCCTCTCACGCGCGAAAGCTTTGACGTTTCATGAAATTATTAGAGAAAGGAGACGATTCGTTGTTCCGTTCTCGAATCTAATTTCTTGTCTGAATTCAGTCCCCCCCCCCCTCTCACTCGCAAAGCGCGGAAGCTTTGGCGTTTCATTTAATCATTACATAAAATAAACGATTCGTTGTTCCGTTCTCGACTCTTAATCTTCGTCTAAATTCACCCCCCCCCCCCTCTCTCTTGCGCAGCGTGAAAGCTTTGATGCTTCATTAAATTATTAGAGAAAGGAGACGATTCGTTGTACCATTCTCGAATCTAATTTCTTGTCTGAATTCAGCCCCCCCCCCCCCTCTCACGCGCCAAGCGCGGAAGCTTTGGCGTTTCATTAAAATTATTAGAGAAAGGAGACGATTCGTTGTTCCGTTCTCGACTCTTAATCCTCGTCTAAATTCAGCCCCCCCCCCCCCACTCTCGCGCGAAAGCTTTGACGTTTCATGAAATTATTAGAGAAAGGAGACGATTCGTTGTACCATTCTCGAATCTAATTTTTTGTCTGAATTCAGCCCCCCCCCCCCCTCTCACGCGCCAAGCGCGGAAGCTTTGGCGTTTCATTAAAATTATTAGAGAAAGGAGACGATTCGTTGTTCCGTTCTCGACTAAATTCAGACCCCCCCCCCCTCTCTTGCGAAGCGTGAAAGCTTTGACGCTTCATTTAATTATTAGAGAAAGAAGACGATCCGTTATACCGTTCTCGACTCTAAATTCTTGTCTGAATTACACCCCCCCCCCCCCCACTCTCGCGCGAAGTACGGAAGCTTTGACGTTTCATTAACTTATTAGAGAAAGGAGACGATTCGTTGTACCATTAATTTCTTTTCTTTGTCTGCTCTTTTTTTTCTCCCCACGTCCACTTTCTTTCCTTTCTTTTCTCTCCTCTCTTTTTTGTTGGGGGGGGGGGGGGCGACCGCCTGGATCATGGAGGGGTATTGCTGTAGTTGTCAATATCGATGAAATGCGTAATGAGCAAAAGCATTCCGGGGGGCGGTGGGCAAAACAAAATCTGCATCACCACCACTCTTACATGTTACATGTAGGCCCCACGGAACGTTTTTCAAAGTAGGGGGGGGGGGGGGGGCTAACGTTTTCACGATAAGGTAGAGCGTAGCGTATTTGGCCTGGGGTCTAGGTGGCAAAGCCCCCCCCCCCCCCGGGGGGGGGGGGGGGGGGGTCTAGGAACGGAACCCGTGGAAGCCCAGGGGGTTTAGGCATTTAATTACAGTCAGTTGAGCATATTTTGATACCTTATTTGTGACACTGGTAGGACACTAAATGAGTGGGGGGTTGGGGGAGGGGGGGGGGGAGCTTGAGCCCCGCCGTTTCTCGGGCCCTGACATGTATGCTTCCACATGAGCCTTTTTTAGTTGGCCTGACTGTACTTTTCGGAATTTGTCGTTTTCCAACAATAAACAAGTATAATTTACAAAAAAGTGAGATAAAAATACCGGAACAATCATGTCATTTCAGCAAATTTTGGATAAATCACTGGTATGAAATTATAAATAAACCAAGTTTGATTTTTTTTTTTTTTTTTTTTTTTTTTTTTTTTTTTTTTTGTTGGGGGGGGGGGGGGGAGCATTTAAGCCAGTAAGGCTAATTACAGTTAATATATATATGTAGGCCTATATAAATATATAAAAATTAATTTCATTTAATGTCTATTGTTTCCCTCTCTCCCCCCCCCCCCCCCCTCACTCTTTCCCGGGCCATTTCTTTTTTCTTCTAAAAAGGCATTCATTTTATTCATTCATTTCCTTCTTTCCGTTGTTATTGGCTTACTTTTTGTCACAAAAGCCTGTAACTAAGCGAAATTGAATTGTTCTCGCTTCTCTCAATCGCCAGCAATCTGTCTCTAATAATTCTCAAACACTGGTGATATTGGCATTCATTTTCTTCACTCATTTCTTTCTTTCCGTTGGCTTACTTTTTGTCATAAAAGCTGGTAACACCAGCGATATTTAATTGTTTTCGCTTCTCTCTCTCTTCCGCGATCTGTCTTTCTATATAATTCTCAAGCGCTTGATTGATATTGGCATTCATTTAATTCATTCATTTCGTTCTTTCCGTTGTTATTGGCTTTCTTTTTGTCATGAAGCCGATATTAACATCAGCGACATTGAATTGTTTTCGCTTCTCGATCTCCTGCGACATGTCTCTCTTTATATTTCTCAAGCGCTGGTGATGTAGGCATTCATTTCCTTCATTCAATTTTTTTTTTCCGTTGGCATAATTTTTGTAATAAAAGCCGGTAACAGCGATATTGAATTGTTTTGCTTCTCTCTCTCCTGCGATCTGCATTCATGTTCTTCATTTCTTTCTTTCTGTTGGCTTACTATAAGTCATATCAAATCCGGTAACATCAGCTAAATTGAATTGTTTTCGCTTCTCGATCTCCTGCGACATGTCTCTCTTTATATTTCTCAAGCGCTGGTGATGTAGGCATTCATTTTCTTCATTCATTTCTTTCTTTACGTTGCTTACTTTTTGTCATGAAGCCGGTATTAACATCAGCGACATTGAATTGTTTTCGCTTCTCCCGATCTCCCGCGATCTGTCTCTCTTTATATTGCCCAACCACTTAATTGTTATATTGGCATTCATTTTCTTCATTCATTTCTTTCTTTCCGTTGCTTACTTTTTGTCATGAAGCCGATATTAACATCAGCGACATTGAATTGTTTTCGCTTCTCGATCTCCTGCGACATGTCTCTCTTTATATTTCTCAAGCGCTGGTGATGTAGGCATTCATTTTCTTCATTCATTTCTTTCTTTACGTTGCTTACTTTTTGTCATGAAGCCGGTATTAACATCAGCGACATTGAATTGTTTTCGCTTCTCTCGATCTCCCGCGATCTGTCTCTCTTTATATTGCCCAACCACTTGTTATATTGGCATTCATTTTCTTCATTCATTTCTTTCTTTCCGTTGCTTACTTTTTGTCATGAAGCCGGTATTAACATCAGCGACATTGAATTGTTTTCGCTTCTCCCGATCTCCCGCGATCTGTCTCTCTTTATATTGCCCAACCACTTAATTGTTATATTGGCATTCATTTTCTTCATTCATTTCTTTCTTTCCGTTGCTTACTTTTTGTCATGAAGCCGATATTAACATC
Source organism: Strongylocentrotus droebachiensis (assembly GCA_035222895.1). Taxonomy (NCBI): domain Eukaryota; kingdom Metazoa; phylum Echinodermata; class Echinoidea; order Camarodonta; family Strongylocentrotidae; genus Strongylocentrotus; species Strongylocentrotus droebachiensis. The sequence continues at coordinate 61,655 of JAVYIG010004210.1, read as the reverse complement.
AGCGACATTGAATTGTTTTCGCTTCTCGATCTCCTGCGACATGTCTCTCTTTATATTTCTCAAGCGCTGGTGATGTAGGCATTAATTTCCTTCATTCATTTATTTTTTCCGTTGGCATAATTTTTGTAATTAAAAGCCAGTAAACAGCGATATTGAATTGTTTTTGCTTCTATCTCTCCCGCGATCTGTCTCAAGCGCCGGTGATATTAGCATTTATTTCCTTCATTCATTTCTTTCTTTCGGAATGCGGCGTCTTGTAAATTTGTTATTTACACTTGTCGTTCGACTTGAGTTCTAAAGTTGCCAGTTGCTGGTACCACATCTACTTTACAGAGCAGGTCCATGCTAAAAGCAATTGTCTGAATTCTAGACTAACCCAACTCTCCATGCTCACCTAACTGTACGCAAGCTCTGTTGATACAGGGATTAAGTCCTTAATAGCCTTGTATTGACAGAGGGATAAGTTCACCAGCAGATAAAGGAAGGGTTTTGTTTACTTAATGATAATGACTATATCAAAGTGCCAAAGCCCAAACTAAAGTCTATGAGACAATTCACTGTTTTTTCTCTAACGGGGAGTTTTCGTCATGTTTGTTTTCGGTTTTTATAACACTACAGTCTATTGGGGAAAATGAGTAATATAAAAACCGGTCACTCAAAGATTTTTTACTTTTTGAAGGCACTTCATGATCATTTTGAAGCGCAATTTTTTTAGAGCTTCAGTATTACACCATATCACAGACACTGATAGCAAGTAGGGCCATGCATCTCAGATTTAACATTGTTAAACAATGCCTTTAAGGAAAGGTAATCAAGTATATTAAATACCCAAGAGAAGATAAACACCCCAATCATCCTCCCAAGCTCCAAGTGATATATATTTGTAAACCAATTTTAAAATTGTATAAAAATATGGCTGGCATTCAGTCAGTCATTTATAATTTGCCCAAACGTTGTTACTTATTTTCATTACATCATGTATGTAAAGGATCCTTTTGAATTAAAGAGAACAGGTTATAATTTCCCAAATCATTTATCATACTTGCCATTACATTTTCATATTGAGAGACTTGTAACTGTATTTTTGACATGCCACCCTTTCTTCTTCTTATACACTCTAGGAAACACAGAACATTCTAAGGAAAGCCTGGAATGCTGAGGGGTCACCATTCCAAGGGTCAGAGTTTGACCCATCAAAGATCAACATATCTGCATCTTGATGTTGCCTCTCTGAAGAGTTACGTGGGACAGTGCATATAGAGTTAAACAACTATTTTTTAATCAATTCAAGCCTTGCTGGCTACGGGATTAATGATAAACATTGAATCAATTTTCAATTAGCAAGATTGTCAAGGACACTTGCATGGTTAAAATTGCATATAATGATTCCAAAGCCATTGTACATAAAATTGTGTGATGTTTGTACTTTAAGTAATCTTATCAAGACTTGTGCATGTGTAAAAAGCCAAAGAGTGTAGATAGTTAGGAGGGAATGGAGGTGCTGAAGTAAGAAATTATTATAAATACTTAAAGAGAAGGTCGAGTTCTGGGAAGCGGTGAAAAATAATTTATGAGCGTTATCATTGTTATTATGCAAGTGTGGAAGAACATCAGATCAAAAATGTTCCCTAAAAAGCATGGCTCTTCAAATGCCTTAATATTCTAAATATGGCATGTAACAGCATAAAAATCAGGACAGGTTTTTAATGCCACATGTTTGTGTAGTCCCATATACATATTTCTGTGTAATTAATTGAAGGTAAAAGATTGGAACCTTCAACCTCCCAATTAGTCAAGATCAAGACCCACTACCAATTGCATGTACCACAATAAAGATGTAGAGGTGTTGTGGTCCAGTGGAAAGTCTCCGGACTGTGAACCACAAGATATGGGGTTAGAATCCCTGTCGCAGCACCAATGTCCTTGGGCAGGACATTAATTTCCAATTGCCACACTCCACCCAGGTGAGGTAAATGGGTACCTGGCAGGAATTAGTTCCTTGAAATGCTTGAGCGCCGTAGCGGCAGCCAGGGTAATGATAACGGAGCGCCAGGAGTGGCAATGTGCCAGACATGTGTGCTATATAAGACTCCACTATTGTTATTCTTATTATTATTACGACAGTCGTATAATATGAACTTTAATGTGCTGTAAATGGAAGTTACAGTAAACACTTTTATATTATTTGTGTGCATGACATATGTATGTGCATGAATTATTTTCATAAACAAGAAATTCAGTACACTTTGATTGTGGAAAGGTGAACATATCTTCATTTTCATTGTATAAATTACTTCTTTTGCTGAAGGCTTGTGACCTCTTCTTCATGAGGCAAATACACACACCATTGCAAAAGGGGTATAGAACTATGTTCTGATGCAAAGAAGGTATCTTTTAATGCCAACTGTAGATGAAAGATGTTAACATGATGGTTCTTTTGATACTGCATGTATGAACATTCATGCATAAACATTCATGCATTTTGCCTGAAAACTACTTAAATTTTGTGAAAATTTACGAACTTGTACAATTGCTTTTACACAAACTTAAGATGATAGCTCCATGTGTGATAACAGAGTTATGTACTGTTAAATTTTGAATGGCATGGAACTATTGATTATTTTTATTCTCCATTTGTTTGATGTCACCTTCTCATCTAAATGAGCATTATGAATATCTGTTTACCCTTTAAAACCTTTAGGTGTTAATAACTTTGTCACTTTTCAGATCAGAATTTTACCATAACAGTTGAGTTTTCCAAGCAAAAGAAATTGTTCTTCTTTGCTTGTTTGTTTTATGTTTCTGTAAATGTATACATTTGTATTTATAAAATGCTGAATTTTGTATTGTTTTCACTTACCATTCCATAACATGGTGGATGTTGTATTCAATAAAGAAAAAACACTTTCAAATCTGATATAGTGGAATATTTCATGTCATTTTACTACTCTTCGATTTATCTTCAATATAAATATAAACATCTCAAAATATTCTTGTTACAGAGATATCAAAACAGGCTTCTCTTATATGGTTTTCTGATTATATCATGAAAACATATCCAAAGCAGTAAATTAAAATTGGGATTTATATCTTGCACTGTCTACTTAATACTCTTCAATGTTTGAACCAAGGTACAAATGAAGAAGCTATCGAGAGTCAAAATATTTCCCTCTAGAGCCCAAGGTATGCTGTTATACCAGGAACTTTCACCAAATGAAACTTCTGTTAATTGTTTATAAAGGCCATTTTTTCAATAAAAGCTTCCCTGTACTAGTTCAAAGTTATGATCCAGTTATTGTATTGCATGCAACTTTTTCAAATCTGGACCACTCATAAAATTGAAAGTTTCTGGTTGTACACTGTTGTTAACTGATATAATGATCAAGCTCTATGACTCTATAGATTGATTAGTAAAGTTTTGAGAAGATATTCTCTAAACTGGTTCATGAAAAGATGCATGAAAAAACTAGATGGAATTCGACTGCGCGCAGTCGAAAATGATGCCTCCGTCATAGAGCAATTTTACAAACCGAAACGGAAGAAATTTTTCAAATTCAAGTTCAATTGTAATCCATTAACATGTTCTCAGAATATCGTGATTACAAGCAATTTCTCATATACATATATGACCCTTTGATCTTTGACCTCATGACCCTAAAATCTACTCAGTTCATTGGCTCTGCAAGATTTCCTGAGTTAAATAGTAATCCATCTGTCAGTTCTAATGAGAATGCGTCCACAAGCTATTTTTGCATACATAATGAGCCCATGACCTTTGATCTTATGAACCATTCATTGGCTCTGCAAGATACATAAATGATCTAAGTTTGGCAGGAATCCATCAATCTGTTCTAATGATAATACGATCACAAGCTATTTTTGCATACATAATGAGCCGCATGACCTTGACCTCATGACCCCAAAATCTAATCAGTTCATCAGCTCTGCAAGTAACATACATGACCTAAGTTTGGCAGGAATCCATCAATCGGTTCTTGAGATAAGGCGATCACGAGCTGTTTTTGCATACACAATGTGCGCTGTGACCTTCGACCTCGTGACCCCAAAATCTAATCAGTTCATTGGCTTTGCAAGATGCATACATGACCAAAGTTTGGCAGGAATCCATCAATCGGTTCTTCAGATAACGCGATCACAAGCTGTTTTTGCATACATAATGAGCCCTGTGACCCTTGACCTTCGACCTACGTGCTCCAAAATCTAATCAGATCGTCTTCCTATGGTGATACATACTATCCTTAAGTTTGAAGTTTTTACATCTCCAGTGGTTCTTGAGATTTCATAAGTTGACCTCTATGACCCTTGACCTTTGACCTACGTGCTCCAAAATGTAATCAGATTGTTTTCCTATAGTGATACACACTATCACTAAGTTTGAAGTTTAAATCTCCAGTGGTTCTTGAGATATCATGATAACAATCTCAATGTATGGAATTTCATAAGTTGACCTCTGTGACCCTTGACCTTTGACATACGTGCTCCAAAATCTAATCAGATCGTCTTCCTATGGTGATACATACTATCCTTAAGTTTGAAGTTTAAATCTCAAATGGTTCTTGAGATATCGCGCTAACAAACTCAATACAAGGAATTTCATAAGTTGACCTACGTACTCCAAAATCTAATCAGATCGTCTTCCTATGGTGATAAATACTATTCCCTAGTCTTAAGTTTAAATCTTAAATGGTTCTTGAGATATTGTGATAACGGTCAAACGGGACGGACGTACGGACGTACGGACGGACAACCCGAAAACATGATGCCTCCGGCACCACCTTCGGTGGCGGAGGCATAAAAAATCAAACTTTGTGGGCAACAGTGTATATTACTGGAATATGTTTAGCCCATCAAGTTCCGTCATCGTAATACGTGTACCGATATCAACAAAAATTGTAGCACATAATTGCTTTGGAGATCAAGATCAGGTATCAAGTTTTCAAGTGTCCTAGCTTCCATCAAAGAGGGCATTCGATATCAATTGGAAAGTTCTAGAATCTTGGTTCCATTCACATATGTCACGATGTGGAAGGCATCTTCTTTGCCATCTGTTTGTTGATGACTTTCCTCTCTGCCTTCCTTTCCCTGAGGACCTCTAATTCCTGGATCTCAGCTGCATAGAGATACTTGAGCGTCGGAAGGAACTGAGAAAGCAGGTCAAGCTCAGAGAATGAAACCTATAAAGAAAAAAAGGGAAAAGAAATGGATGTTTGAAAAAATGGGAGAGCTTGTAACTTCATACATTGAACACTTCATGAGGGCTTACTGGAAAGAATGATACTCTGCATGAAATATTGACAAACATTGACCAGCATGCTTCTCCTGGGCTGAGATTGCCTATGATCTTAACGACTCTTCTTTCACTTTCTTTGTTTGTCTGTCTGTCTCTGTCTCTGTCTCTTTCTTGTCCGTCTTGTCTGTCCATCTGTCTGTCTCTATCTCTGTCTTTCTGTCTTGTCTGTCTGTCTCTATCTCTGTCTTTCTGTCTGTATTCCTCTACATCTTTCTGTTTCCTTGTCTTAATGTACCTCTCTCTCAGAACCATCTCTTTCTATCCTTTTTCTTTGTCAGTCTATCTCTAAATGGGTCTGTCTGGCTGTTTCTGTTTTTTCTCTGTCAATACATTCTCTTTGCTTGTTTCACGCTTCTTTTCTACAACAACATAACTGTTAAGAGCAGATCACTCAATTTTTGATATACTAGAAATTTCAGAACAATATATAAGTTACATTTTGTCGTCATAACCTCAATGAGTTATACAGATTCCAGTCTTGGACACGACATTAATTATCCAAGACTATGGTATCACGCAACAAAGTGATAGAGAAAAATCCAACATGTTACACAGAATTAAGAATCCAGGAAATAACATGAGTGCTTAATGAGTCTGATACCTTATACAAATTAAAGCCCATCTGTACTGTTTGGCCAGGGGGATTAGACCTCCCTGCAAGGTCACTGACAGGTGCTTATCTCATCAAGTCAGCTCTCAATTAACATAAGAAAAGGGGGATCATGGGGACTAACAGGCACCGATTAGGCATTGTTTTCTATATAGAGGGCACAAGTAGCTATAAGTAGTGCAGTGGGGCTTTCAGAAATTTAGTGCAAAAATTTGATGCAGTGTTTCTCTACTCACCCTCATGTTATCGAATGCGATGCCTATCTTGCTGGTGGAGGATGTCTCGATGAGGGGGACCTTAGGGTAGCGTTGGCTGAAGTGAGTCAGGAGTAGAAACTTCGCCTCCATGGATTGGCCTACCTCAATGGCCTGGGAGATCATGCTGTCAGATGAGACATACAAAATGTGCATATATAAAGTGTGCACATATATATAAAGTGTGCATATAAAGTGTGTATATTTAAGGTGGTAATTCATGAAAATGGAGCTAGAATAAATGTCAGCTCCTACTCTAATATACAGTCAAACCTGCTTTAGTGACCACCTGTCTACAAACTTAACAAAAACCACATTTGTTCTTTCACTTGAAAATGGTTTGTTGTTGAAACATGTACTAAAGCTCATTGGAAGTGCATAGAGATGTTATTTCATAACGTATTATGCGCTATACAAGAACTGAACTATTATTATTATTAAAGGAACCCGTCTACAAAGAATACTTTTTGTGTATCCCTTGGGCGGTCACTATAGACAGGTTTGACTGTGTATACTAGTTCCAAGACAACTAATACATTGCACTATTTGAAATGGAAATGGAAAGATGTGATGCTCCAACATGTCTATAATAAAAATCATATTTTGAACAAATGGTAAGGATTATGAAGTCAATATCGTCTATTAATGTCTGTATTGCAGACACTAGAAAAACATGACGTGGAAAATATTTCCTTTATTGAGTCATAATATGGGTATTGGTAAAGTCCTACAGTACTTAACAAAATCATTGTTACTTGGAGTGTAATGGAGAAGAAAAAAAAATTCTGTTTGGAAGACTGAACATTTCATTCATGAGAAATTGTTTCTTTAAAGCAGTGTGTAAGACTGTTTTGTGAAAAAAGTTGGAACATACTGGTAAGATTTAGAGCCCTGACATGTGTTGTGTCAGTAAAGTTGCCTTGAATAATCATCAAATGTATTATGAAGGCATTGATATAATCCTACCTGTGTCTTTTTTTCTTTGCCTCTTCTTCCATACCATCCTCTAGAGTAGCTTCATGAATCAACAGGTCAGCTCCCTTTCCTGCAATGATGATAAAGTGTGATTATGATTAATGTCATGTAGTTAATTTGAATCAAGATTTATCTATATCTGGTACGCCCTGTTACCAACATGGAGAAGCGATAGAGCAGGCTCTCTGATCTAATTGAGGAAAAGCTTGCTCGCCTTCATGACTTGGAGGTTTCGGTGGAAGAAAGGCTTCATGAGTTCAAAGCTGTGAAGGAGTCATTGGAAAGGGTTACAGAAGACACGACGCGAGTTTCTCGCGAGTTAGACCAGCTTCAGCAGTATTCTTGGCGAAATGATATTCAAATCCTAGGTATTAAAGAATCACCGAATGAAAACACTGACCAGTCGGTCTGTCAAATTGCGAGAAGCATCGGGGTAGAGTCAGCTCCAACGGTTCTAGACCGCTCGCATCGCGACGTCCGAAGGAAGGACCAATCCAGGACCCGCAAAGAAATCGCTCATTTGCTGACGCAGCGCAATCTTCAGATTCGCGCCCAAGGGCCATCATAGCCAAGATGATGTCATACAAATCAAAGAAAGCGCTCATTACAAATGAAAGGGCTCAGGTCAAGCCATTGTGGAGGATTTGACAAGAACAAACGCGGAACTACTGGTAGGCACATCGAAAATGAAAGTCAAAGTGAGTTCAGCCTGGTCGATTTTAATGGAAGAATAATGGCGGTGCTGACATCAACAGGAAAAAACAAATAAGATCACATTCTGACTTAAAAATTATTAAAAAATAACATTTTTTGTGCAGCCATGGAAGTTCATGGTGCAATAAATACTATCCAACTTATATGCTGATGAAGATAAACACATATATATATTTTTCATTCATTGTAGGCTTCAGGTCCTCTTTTTATCATCAAATCATATAAACTCTTAAATGTATGTTCTTTTCATTGTGTTAATGTGCTTATTTACCCGTCTTTTCTAAATATGTCTCTCCGTATGTTGTATCAAAGTGCAATCAATAGCCTAGATTTAAATACAATATCAAATGTCTTATCACCCATGAATAATGAGGAAAATGGCCCTGGGATAAGTCAGTCTTTTTCCTTACCAGATGAATTAAACAAAAACCTTTCTCTCAATACAATAAATTCCATTACTTTTTCAATGATGCATAGTAATTGTAGAGTATTTTTAAAAACATGGATGGCATTTCATCATTGTTGAATAATATAGATTTTCAATTATCAGGGTGGACTTCCCCTTTAATAGATGATGTTACCTGCTTTGATGAGGTTATCACAAGGCATGGTATCTCCGGAATAGACCATCTTCCAGCCATCTTGATGTGTGAGTGTTACTCCATAGGCATTAGCACAATGCCTCACATACACTGTGTTGAACTGTATGACATAAACAAAAACATATCATAAACTGGTGCCTATACACTATGAAATTGCCTCATATCTACAAGGTCTAACCATATAATTAAATAAATAAATAAATCAGCATGAAGAAAAACAAAAAAACATGCTTAAAGGCAATATAGACACCTTCAGACTGATATGCACTTTGTAAGCAACCAGAAGACCAATGGCTTTAGGTCCTCTCCGAGGGACCTGGTGGTAATGAGGATTAATGCCTTACCAAAGGGCACTAGCGCATCAACTTGGTTTCGAACCCAGGTTGCCGGATTACGAGACCACTCCCCCTTCTGACTGAGCTAGCACCTCCCTCATATACTATATAAGAAATGGGCTTCGATTACCAAAGATACTAATGCAAACAAGTTTCATAATATATAATTAAACTTCATATCTTTCTTTTTGTGTTTTACCTACCTCCTTGAGATTAAACCTTGACAGCAGTGATGCTTCATGTCTTGATCTCTCTCCTTGTTGGTTGATGTTCAGGTCGGCTAGCTCCACAAACCTTCAACAAATAGAAAGAGAGAGAGGAATGAAAAGATTGCCCGGTACTGTAATACTTATTAAGGAGTGTAATAAATCATGGATGTTCTGACGCAGCTATTGTTAGTTCTCTTGAAATGAAATAGATTCACTTTTTTTTTTTTTCAATTATTTGTACAAATTTGTACAATCAAGAACAACCAAATTTTTTTTTTTTTAGGACTAATGGTTACCGGTAGTACTATACAGATTTTCAATGAATATACCATTAAAAAAAAACAAGAACGGAACAAATTCAAAACGATGATGAAAAGGAAAATTACAAAAGTAAGGATACCAGGTATTCTTTTAAAAGATACACATGTGTGTTGTAAACAGAAGATGGTCCATGAAAAAGCATGGAAACTCATGCTATTATGAAAATGGGATCACATCAAGACTGACCTGGTTCGATGGATGAACGACTCACAGTGCTGGTCAAAGAGATTGAGCCAGATAAACATCCTCTTTGGGCCAATCAGAATCAGATTGTTCCCAGAATCATCAGACTTCTATTTAAATTCAAGAAGAAAAAAAATTGTAAGATTAATATTCTTCGTTAACATGACAATTATCATGACAATATATGACAGAAAGTTAGTGTCTCATAGCAGAGATAAACATCCTCTTTGGAACAATCAGAAACAGATTGTTCCCAGAATCATCTGAATTCTATCAAAATGCTAAATTAAATAATATTAATAATAATAATATTCTGTTATTTATATAGCGCTCAACACATTGATCCAACAATTTGCCTAAGCACTTTACAGATATATTGTTTCAAATTAGTAATATGAAAGTAATACTAAAGTTTCAAATTACAAATTTGACAACGAGTGTCTTTAAACAGAATGTGTAATATATGTTGAGAGCCACAGCCAATAACATGTACAACAGTGCATTTTATCAAAGTTCTGAGACACCAAGTCCTCAGTAGTCGTTTGTTGATTACAGTTAATATGGATTTTAAAGCAAATTTGTTTCACAAGCATTTGTTATTTGTAGCTTTCACTACTCATTGTGAATTTGTTGGATTCTGTAACAGTTCTCTTTTTTTTTTGTCACCATCACCAGAAGAAATTTGAGATTGATAAAGATGTTAAGCATCTACATACGTGTGTGTATTATTCAATAAGATGAAACAAATCATAGAAGATACTTACTGTAACTCTCTTCCAATGTTTCAGTAGATTGATTAGACCCTGCAAAAAAACAAAAGATCACACAAATAGTAAATAGAAATATAAAGATAAGAAGCAAGGATAAAGACAATACTGCTGTCCCATTCATGTTTTGTGTGTGTTTAGGGCACACAAAATGGTAGTAAAATCAACACCGTTGTGAAAATTCCTTCAAACTGAGTTAAGTATTTCTCTTTGACCTATTATTTTAATGCACACAATGTATCTTTGCTATAAAAACTTAATACTTTTCCAACCATTATCTAAGACATATGGCATGGATCAACACTAACAGGCACCTGGTACACACGGGCCCCAAATCTGTAATAGTCCACTTGTACAGTATGTAGTTGAACAGGGGCTACATAGGGTGCAACTACCATTATTATCATGGACAAAGTTCATGAATACTTGCCAGCCTAATGACTAACTCCTTGTTTGAAAGCCCCACTGCACTAGTTTGGCCAGGAGGGATTAAACCTACCTGCATGATCACTGACAGGTGGTTATCTCATCAAATCAGCTCTCAATTAACATAAGAAAAAGGGGATCATGGGAGACCAACGGTCACCGATTAGGCACTGTTTGCTATTAGAGGGCCCAAGTAGCTATAAGTAGTGCAGATGGGCTTTAAATAGATACTTACTGCATGGTGATCAGCATGGATATGAGAGATGAAGATACACTGGATGCTGGCCATGACCTCATCAACCTTATCACCATAGTAACGACACAGCTGACCAAACGTTCCTTCTCCACAGTCCATGATCATTGACTTGTTCTCGCTGAGCAAGAAAAATTAAACAGAAAATCACAAATGTAATAAATTTATGTAGACGAATTGGTTGTAAATGGTGATTCAGCAACCCTGCAGGTATCATGATTCATGTAGTATTTCTTGGGCTTCTATAGTATACCTTTGGTTTCTTCAAGGATTGCACTCTGCAGGCAGGAACTCTGTCATGCTGTATTCAAGCATCCCAATCCCTGTTTGTTCACGTTATAAAGCAAATAATCAAATCAGGTTAAAAGTGATATTTCTGTTCCAAAAGGCAATAAAGATTCATATAATTAACATAGTAGTCCTAGGCCCATTATGTATATATTTGCTTCATGAATGATACCTTATTTAACTTTAATATTTGTCAAATGGGTAATGGTGGGAAGGAATTCCTTGAATGCTGCAAGCACTAAAATTAATGAGCCGAGAAGAGCCGGAGTAACATTGGAGCGCCTTGAGCAGCTTGCTTAGTGGATATGTGAGATATCAAAATATCCAATATATCATTATTTTCATTACAGTCAAACCTGCTTTAGTGACCACCTGTCTACAAAGAAGACCTGTCTACAAAGGCCACATTTGTCGTTTCCTTGAAAATGGTTTCTCATTGAAACATGTACTAAAGGAACCTGTCTACAAAGGCCACTTTTTGTGTTTTCCTTGGGCGGTCGCTATAGACAGGTTTGACTGTATATTATTATTATTACCTGAAATTAAGGAGTATCCCTGAGACGTTACGAGCCTTGTTAGGCATGGCTGATCCCGTCCCCAGGAAGACCACCTCAGGGTACTTCTGATCCATTGACTCAGTATGGCCACTCTTAGTCTCTTCCAGTGTAGCCTTGAGTGTCTTCAGACTCTCCTGGAACTCCTTCAACGGTCCCAGCTCATCAAGGAACCTCTGCCGGTCTTCTGAGATGATGAAGTCTCTGGAAAACAATTGGATTTTTTTTTTTTTTTTAAAGACCGTCTGTACTAGTTTGGCTAAGGGGTATTAGACCACCCAGGGTTGTCACTGACAGGTGGCTATCGCATCAACTCAGCTCTTGATTAACATAAGAAAAAGAGGATCATGGGGGACCAATGGTCACCGATTAGGCATTGCTTTCTATGTAGAGGGAGCAAGTAGCTACAAGTTGTACAGTGGGGCTTTAAACACTGTTATGCCTTAGGCATTGCTTTCTATGTAGAGGGAGCAAGTAGCTACAAGTTGTACAGTGGGGCTTTAAACACTGTTATTTAGGCAATTTTGGATAATTCCTTGAAAGCAAAGGAGATCCTACATGAACATGTATGATACTTTTAATGTTTAGTTCGAGATTGTAATTGCAATGCTTATATATAAAACCAGAACCATGGTTAATCAATGATACTGTCGTAAGAAGATACATGTATTGGAAAGATCCTGATGATGATGATAATTGTCTGTTTAGAGCCAGAAGGGCTTTAACTCATTCGCTTTACTACAGAGTTGACAACCTTCAGGCTCCGAACAGAGGATATGATTGACAAAACTGGAAATTGAACTGATTCATTTCTATATATGCTTCTTACTTAATTTATGTAGGTCTATGAACTTGATGTTTCAGTAATATCAACATTCATTGCACTCACTTCCAATCTACTCTACGCAGAAGGAAATATGCGGGCATGAAGTAAAACAAACAAAGAGCATTCACATTCCCAATTTCTGTATCAAACTTTTTCATCTTTAATGATGAGACAATTGATTCTATAGTATGATGTGTTACAAATCTCACCTCTCCCATCCTTTAGCTGGCTTGAGATGGAGTTTGTTGTAGATCTCTGCATATGTCACGTTAGCAATAGATTCGCCTCCATTGATCTGCAATGAAGAGTAACAACAATAATGTATTGAAAAAAAAATCACTAGTGATATTGTCTCGCAATGTATGGTCAACAAAGGATCTAAAAGATCACAACTTTTTGTGCGCCACTGCAACACTTTGTCAGGTGATAAAATCTTATGTTAGCAAGTGTGTTTTATACTCTAAGGGCGGATCCGACGGTCAATAATGTAATGTAAGCACAAAATATTAAATACACAGAGCATGATAATTGTGATGTGTGTGTGGACAAAATTACATATTATCTGTTTGGATCTACAAGGGCCTTAAAGGGCAATATAACCCTTGCAATAACTTTGTTGGTATGGAACTGAACAAAAGGGGGGAATTGAATGGCAAAAGTTTGATATGAATTGGGCCAATAATAAGGGAGACACAAATGTTTGAAATATGATATCATTATTAATCAATGCGAATCTCTAATTGGCAGTTTGGTCGGTAGATCATATGGGACACACTGCATTGATAATTACTCAAATGTAAATGTACCTTGATTTGGGGAGGAATGGGAGTCGCTTTCAATGTGTGAGTTGGTAGAATCGGAAAGATGCCTTCATGAAGCTGATTGAGTAATGTCTGCTGCCCTCTACTTGCGTCTAACCTCAGACTTTCACACGACTCGTTGAAGATTATATGCTCCGCAGTTTCTCCAAATCTGCACAAGACAATTCCCTCTTGATTATAAAACAAACCTTTGAAAAACATTTGCCTGCTCTAAATAACAAAAGCGCAATATATCGTTACCAATCTATAAGCTAGAAAAACATAGCATACTTCAAAACCAAAAACTTGACATTAAACATTCACAAATCATTCAGATTGCTCTTTCACAGCAAGAAAAATTGATTGAACAAAAGGGAAAAAATAGCGGTGTGATCCATTAAATTTACTGCATGCAACTTTTGCAAAAATGGATCGCCCACGAAATGAACATAACGTTCTGGTTTTAGAGTAGTTTGCTACGATTTCAGTACAAAAAAAAAAGGTTTGTTAACATCATGTTCTCATTGGTAAAAAGTTATCCCTTGTATCTACTCCCTTTTTTGTCTACTTGATCCTACTTCTGTCATCTGTCAATTGCCTCCTTACAACTACATCAGTGTTTTTGGATGAGTTACCTGGTGATCCATTGCTGGTATCTCTCATCATGCAGGACCTCCTCAGGGCACATATGAAGAACCAAGCTAGCTGCATCCTCACCACAATCACTGAAATGCCTGGAATAGTAAAAAATAATGACAACAAATCTTGTGTCTTCACAAAAACAAAAAGAATGAGTAGAAATCTCTTCTCACTGAAAAAGGAGAATTAGCAATCCTTAAATATTTCCAAATGACGATATATAGAGAAAAAAATTACTGGAGAAAATGAAAAGACATCTCATGTACTTGATTACAGACAAAAAAATTATCTTGTTGTTCTTTGTTCTGTTTTATTGTGTTGTCATTTATTTAAATCACTATAGGTTTTTTATTGACTTTTGTATTAAAAAAAAGAAGAAAATAGCATATCATTGCTCTACATGTAAACATTCAATTTGGCCAGCCTCTTTTAAGGACTTCTCTTATTTGGCTGATACCAACTACCGGTATTGCAATATATCATTGTACATATTTTAACCACATATTTAATTGTAATACCTTTTATTGTGTTGTGCATGTGAATGTGATGTTTAAATATTGGTATTATGATTCCCTTTGAAAAGTTAAATGGTTGAATAAGAAAAACAATAGCTCACCTGGTGAAAACCTCATTATTCATGATGGGCTCAATGTAATCTACTGACGGACATTCCAGAACTAACATAAAACAGAAAAGATGGATAAAGGCCATAAATTGTCACTTTCTTTATTTTGATAATTAAATGAAAATGTATGTATATTTTCAATGTTTCATTAGAAAAATATCTCAGTATGTATTCAAACTACTGAAGTTATGGATTTAATATAAACATTACAAAAGGAATTGTGAATTTTCATATGTAACTAGTTATTAGATAAGGGGCTAATCATCGTTTTTCAACATACATATAGAAACAGAAAATACAAAATCTTTTAGATTTAATAAAAATTTGTTAAAAATTGTTTGAAATTTGTAACTCTTCGGAGAGCATCTAAGAATTTAAGACAAATCGTTCACTCAAAGAGACTTACCAATGAAAACTTGGCCAGGTATAACTGGGCCCAGGCAATCTTCAGCTTTCACCTGCCAAATACAGAAATAACAATTACCAACATGAATCATTATGCAGAGCTGCCAACCTCCAGAACCGAAAATCAGTAATCACAAGGCTCAAAATCAGTAATTTTGGGTATAAATCAGTAATTTCCTATGCGGCGCTATGACTCTAATAAAAACGACACGCCAACATTGCACAGACACATGATTATCTGACATTTTTGGTGATTTTACTCACACAAAGTTGTTAAATAATGAGTTTCATATCATCACAACACAGTCTTCCAGGAAAAATGGGGGGGAAAAAAATATATATAAAAAAAAAAAAAAAAAAAAAAAAAAAAAAAAAAAAAAAAAAAATTAAATCCGTAATTTTAAACAACATTCCGTAATGGTCGTTAATTTCCGTACCAATTACGGGAAATCCGTACTAGTTGGCAGCTCTGATTATGTGAGGGTCTACACAATAAATTAAGCTCATTCAAGTCACTTATTCATTCCCAAATACATTCATAACAAAATAATGTCAGAGCAATGTTAAGTAACTTTATTTATTAATCACATTTCCTTGCATTTCTATATGCATTCCCATTGAAAAATATATATTTCAAAGTATTTATATATATATTTTGTTTATTCTGCATACAATCATACTTACCACAGTACCGTCGTCCAATGTAACTGATTTTCCAGACTTGACAAGCTCAAAATGAAGATTTCTAAACCAAAGAAGCATTTAAATAATAAATATGAGAATCAATACATAGATTGGCAGATTACAATTAATATGGTACAAACATATGTACAGAATAAGTTGACCTAAAGCAGAAGAACATAGAAACATCAACTACTTTACGGTACCCTCTCTCCTAACCCCACAATTCCTTTTCCCTCTCAATTCCAAATGGCAAAAATTTGATTTGTTTGATTCATATTTGTCAGTCAACAGTCACATTGATCAATTACATTTTCTGTTAATAATAATAATAAAAATATTTAATTTGTATATAGCGCTTAATACAAATGTCTCTAAGCGCTTTACAAATATACGATCCAAAAGGCTGTTAACTCTGCGTAAAATTATATGAGCTAACATCCTTCTGGCTCCAAAACAGTCAACGATTTAAAAAAAAGAAGTAAAATGTACTCACGGTTTGAGCCCCATCTGAACAGCTTTCTTGACCAGTAGCTTTCCAGGTTTATCATGCAACTAGAAAAAGGGAGCAAGAAGTATCATATTATGTAGTGATCAATACAGTAGTCATTTAGTAGTATCAATCCCATTCCAATACGCAGTGACTTATTAATTAATCTGTACCACTGTGAGGAATAATGATGGTAATAACATTCTGGAATCATATAGCACATAATACGTCTCTGATGTCTGCATTGCTTTACAGATAAATTACAGAAAATTAAATATTGTCTTACCTTGCAAACATATGCAATAGACATATCTGGTAATCTTTCTGTTTTCCTCTTCTTCGCAGCTGTAAAAAAAAAAATATAAAGAAAGAAATTAAAATTAAAATAAATACAAACAGAAATAGCTATTGTTATTAGAGTATGATTAATGCATTTCAGTTGAGTTTTCCATATTTAATGTATAAGGCATTCTTTTTGAGAGGGTTTTACCTTTGTGATTGGTTTAGGGTTGCAATGGTTTGTTTAACACCACACAAAAATATGCTAGCAAAGCATATGCGAACATTTTATAATTAGTGTATGTAGCCTGCATTAAAGGTAATACAAAGTTATGGGAAATTTTGAAAATTGGGTGGATAGTGAATCTTTACAATTTTGATATATTTGGATGCCCCTGTGGATGTATTATAAGCACTAAAAAAATTAGCCTCTAAAACACTTCTGTTTTCGAGAAAAATTGAATATAAAAATTTACCGGTGCTCCCGGTAAATTTTGATAGATTTCAAATAGCGCCTATGGCCGTACAATGATAGCTGCGACCGTGAAAATCTCAAAATATGTAGTTGTGATATATAATTTCCAAACGGGAATAGCTAATCGGTCGATTTTAGTCAAGAAACATTGTTTCATAGCTAAATTAATATCTTGACCTTGAGAGGGAGCTATACAACATAAAGAGTTTATTATTTATAATTTCATAACTTTAGACTCAATTTCAACCGCGACAACGATCAATGAATATTGTAGGAACGCATATGCTTCCAATATTTTAATTTGAACCAAATTCATGAACCCATACCAAAACTTTGTAATACCTTTAATTGTTAATTACCACGCGAACAACAACTCTTGAGAATGTCTGTGTCCTTGTATATAATTTACAATCATTCAATCACGTCTTTCACTGTATTAATTGACCTTTTGTATTTTCACCTAAACTAAAGTTTCTTAGGAACTTGTAAGAAATATTGAGATTATTCAGCACTTACAGGCACCCGTGCTTTGTAGCTTTACGTTCATGTCAGCTATCACATCCAATGGGCTTGCAGCTTTCCTTTTGACTCCAGATTCTTCACTTGGCACAGGGGAGACATTATCCTCCCTTTCACTGGTTTCAGAGCAGCCATCTTCCTCTTGGTTATCATCAGTTTCTGTTGAGACGGTTGTGTCTTCATTCTTGGTCGCTGATGGGAAGAGTTTACCGGTAAAAGATAATGATAAATTATTTGTCTAGTTGGGAATAAAATGCTTTTTTTTTTTTTTTAATCAATTTTTAATTAGCAATTTCCTTTATAGTACATCAAGAAACTTCTATATTAAGTATGACTTACATGTACTTTGTGAACTGACAGTTTTATGAGACTGATACAATACAGGACTATATGACAATTATTTCTTTAATCATGAACCCCATTGATTTTGTTAACCCTAAACCTCCATCTTGGACAAAATACAGTCTAGAGAAACTTTGCCAAATCAGGTGTTGGGGATGGCCTTAAAAACACTTACAAAAGAGAGGTACAGCAGTCACAACCATGGTGTCATTCGTGAATGGTCCTTCACTGTAAGGCTTCAGATCTAGGAAAGAAATAAAAACAAAAATAAGTACATGATTAAAACCCTTAAACAAAATCACATTTACAACATCCTTTTTATATGTGAATGACAGGGATCTTTTATTAATGTCTTGATGAATAATTAAGTGAATAATTCACAACTTCTATCATAACACTTCAAAAGAAACATCATTTTGTTTCATTAAAAACTATTTAAAAAAAAGTCAAAAACAAGATTCATTCATTTGAAAAGGGTTTGTCATAAACCTATCAAGTATGAACATGCATATCCAGGGAATAATTTTCAGCAAAAAAATTGCATAGCAAAACTGCTATACAAAATAATTTTTGCATAGCAGTTGGATAAATTTGTATCGCAATTTTTTTCTCATATAGCAAAGCGCACATTTTCTGCCCACTACAATAAGATCAATGTACATTTAAACAGGGTGGGTGTACTCACATTTCTAGTCCTCAAAATGGATATGGCCGCTTGCTACAGTGACAGTAAACAAACAACTCCCAGGTACGAGGCATCGCGCACATGCAATGCATGTAATTAGATCCCACGTGCATTGTCATTGCATTGTGCAATGATCGCGCGAACCATGCCTCAAAACAACAATCGCGGTTAGAAGGTGATCGTAGCACACCATGTGCTTGCGCGACAATGGGTGTATGTGTATAAGCTTCACGGTTAGAGAGTGACTGCAGTATACTTCACGCACAGTAGTTACGCTGTGTTTACATGAATCACAATTGCTGCGATGCAAATGCAAACATACAAGTGCGAGTGAGTAGCCAATTTCGCGATCGCCGGCCCTGTATTCTGATTACTGGGCCGGCGATCGCGAAACGGGCTACTCACTCGCACTTGTAATTGTACAGAGGTGTGATGGGCCCGCCCTTAAACATGTATGTTTGCATTTGCATCGCAGCAATTGCGATTCATAAAAAAGATGTGTAGCAAATAGCTGAAAATGCGTCGCAAATTGCGATGCGATACCGGGAAAATTATTCCCTGATATCTTGACTGCAAGATAGACTGTATATTTCCTTCACCTTTGCTAGCTTATATTCAATAGTAATGTGACAAGTAAACTGCCATGGCTGGATGTACCGATACAGAAAGGTGCAGAGTCAAATGTGCTAGTCAGGAACTTCTTTTCCAATGCAGTGTCTTGTACTTCAGTTATTGAGGCTCTTCAATTAGGCGAAGAGCCTTTCCACCCTCACTTGACGGGAAATACTTACTGATGTCAATAGCTTCATGCTTTGCGAATATTTGTAATGCCTTCTT
The DNA here is from genome assembly GCA_035222895.1 of Strongylocentrotus droebachiensis. Lineage (NCBI taxonomy): Eukaryota > Metazoa > Echinodermata > Echinoidea > Camarodonta > Strongylocentrotidae > Strongylocentrotus > Strongylocentrotus droebachiensis. The sequence continues at coordinate 42,250 of JAVYIG010004210.1, read as the reverse complement.
GAATTCATCCTGTAAAATAAAATCATACAAATTATATAAAATAAACAAATACGTTGTATTTCCAAAAAAAACAAACTTTCTGCTTTAATAATCTATTGAGAGCTCTAACATTCCTTCATGTAAGAATGTACATTCAAAGAAAAAGAGACTTTTCAATCTTTTACAGGAATAAAATTTGATGACTGACTCCAATCCAAGTCATACAAGGTTTCATTTTATTTTCTCGACAAATATGTACACGTTTTGAAGTTATATGATCTGCAGATTGCAGAACAGCTATTGTAGAAAATTGTATTTTAAAAAAAATGTATGATATCAGCTAATGGGTGAGCTTGCTTTGTTTGCAAAGATTACCGGTAGAAGGTTCATCATAAGTTTAGTTTAGGAATTCACCATAATTTTTTGCTTTGTCTATATGATGTCAATGAATAACTTGAAATCAATTACAAGATCAGTACTGGTCTTCTACTAATAATAGGGACATAAAAACTATTGAAAACATACCATATTTGGTGGTCCATACATCGTCACTCGTGGAATTCCAATGTTCTTCAGAGTAATGGTCATACCTAGTTTCAAAGAATGTAAAGAAATAAAGAACGAATTAATATCAGAAACGAAAGAAATCAATAAATCAATATTTTCTAACTGAAGACCAATGTTGCTCAAACTAGTGTACTTAATGCAAGAGGATAACTCGTCATATCAGCTACTGGTGGGTGCTCAATGAGGCCAACAAAACAAAAATAGTACTAGGGTCATCTTTTGAAATAATGTCATCTTTTTAATGTTGGAGAAAAAGATTTGTCATAAGAAACTAAAATTGCACAGAATTATCTCTTACATTAGGTCTTGCACCAAATTCTCTTTTAACTTCACATGAAAACAGCCAGCTTTGCACAGATATCAATCAGTGACTTGTCCTAATTTTGACTTGCTAGAAAACAAACATATATCGTTTTACCAACATGAAAGATATCGTCGTTTTCAGATTGCTTTCATAAACAGATTGCCAACCATAAACAGTACCGTCCTATAAAAAAATACAGCATCAAGAAGTATTTTCTACTTTGTTTATTAGGGCTTACCTATGGCTCCTCCTACATTCTCCCAAGACATTCTGGTGAGAAACATGTGTTCAAGCTTTGACAGATTCCTCGTCCTGTGGATTCGATAGAAGAATAACACAATTATACATAGCTTATAATTTATACAGATATACTGGACACCATGTCACAGTACTCAATAAGCATACCCCATAGCCCCTCCCACCCAACCCAAACACATCTGCTGTAGCGGTCTACTTTGATTTTACACACTGTACCTCCATTTTTGTTTTCTTTCTTTTTTTGGTTGCTTGTCTGATATTTAGGGCATTGTAACCTAATAGGCCAAGAATACAGCTAATAAAATAATCAAATCTTATTGTTTCACATCAGTAAAGACCCAATTACAAATTTTTCTTATCTTACCCACACTCCATCAGCAACCTTTGAGTGCCTTCTCCACAGTTGAAAATATATCTGAAAATTAAAGAGAACAAAACAAAATATACCATTAAAAACAAATCATCATCTAATATAATATCAAACTCAAAGTCTGCAATATTAGTAGTCCGATCTGATCTGAACAGTATTTTTCCTGTACCGGTATGTATGTAGGATAATGTAGGTCTTATTCACACCTGAAATGTCACAATATGTTACATTACATCAAAGGGCAACTGTATCAAAATCACGTTTTGATTCAGCTATAATGGTCACAAGGTGGAATGCAAAGCAGGCAGATAAAACAAATTTTAGAAAATTGTCATGTGTTCAATTTGATATAGTATTTACGGAAATTTACATTTTTGCCAGCTTCGCACGTGAACAAATTAGACCAATGGCGATCATTTAATAATCTTCAATATTATGGTGACCCACAATTGCTTGCCGTAATATATATACAGATTTAATCTATGATTTTCATTTTCTCCCAGAAAAAATATGACAGTGTACGTTTTCATGCACTGTGCAAGAAATGTTTCTGGTAATATCAGAAATGTTTGTAACTGCAAAATCTATCATTAATTTAAATACATTGTTCTCATGCTCTCCCTCTCTCTCACCCTCGCACTCCCTTCATTCACCCCCCCCCCCCCCTCCCTTTCTCTCTTTTAATTCTCTCTTCATTGGCATTGCCGTCTTTCTTTCACCAAGAGTCCAAGACCAAGTTCCAAGCAAAGGCTCCACCTTTCTATTTTTTCTCTCTATCTTACCATGAATCCTCTCAGCTCTCACTGTCTTGCTCTCAACAGGATTAGGATAATGATAATAGATATTTTCAAGCACTGATTCTGGTGAATCCATTAAACATGCACACTCATTCTTTACCTAGACGTATCGGTGATGATAAGCACAGATGGAGGGCAATCAATTGATCCATTCCCAACAATTTGCAGTGAAACCACTCCACTCTGCTGCGGAGCTTTATCAAACTGAGCTCTTCTCTCTCTGTTCTTCAGAAATCGCAATTTCGCCTTGTCCGCCGCCATTTCCCAGTGTGATGCAGCCCTTCGCTGGATGCCTAATTGTGATGAAAAGCTCCACTTGCTCAAGCTTAGCCTTATTTGACTTTCGCTTTGAATTGGATCAGAGTAAAATGTTTTTGTACACCTTAAATTCAGCCAGTTCTTTCCGCTGGAGATTCTTCGAACATTACAAATGCCAAGGAAATTTGTATTTTCATTGACAATATTAAGCCTACTCGACAATCCCAATGACAATGATGTTGTGCTTGAGTGTTTACAACTGAAAATTGGGAGTGCTATCCCATTTTGTGCATGCCTGTTCCTAATAACCACATTCTTGCAGCATCTGGATGTGATTAAACTGAACGATGAAAGATACATAAAGATCTGAAATGGCAAATAAGTTTGTTGGTTGCCTAAATGTCAGTGATGCAGTATGGTGCAATAATCAAGCAATTGAAGCAAAAACAAGCTGCACATGTCAGATGTTGCACAACTTCACATGCTGATGCTATCACTTTTATCAGCAAAGTCTAGTTTGCATTGCTGATGCACTAGGCATTCAACGCCCCTTGTAACTGGCGACCATTAAGCCCGCGACCAATAAGGAGGAAGCTAGCCACCAATAATGAGGCTGTAGTGTCTCCAAGTTGTACAATCGAAATGGAAAAAGAAAATTTTGCACGTCTCGGCTGACGGTAATGGAGAGATTAGATTTTGATATTTTTAAAACTATTTTATGACATTTAAACTACATAACTACCCACACTATTTTAAAGCTGAAGTGTTGCTCATTACTTTCATATATGTCACACTCCACAATTCACAGTTAGAGTCAGAGTACTAGGGCTCTAACCGTAAATTGCGGGGTTTAACCCCGCACAATACAATAATAGCCAAAATGCGTTGTCAACTCAAGGCTGTTCAAACTATCTTTTGACATATCAACTACCGGTAAAAAATGACCTACACCGTGGTAAAGGTATAAGACTTTACCCTTTACTTCCAAAAGTCTGCAAAGTTAAAAACATTTCTTTATTTAGTTAAAATTTCATAAAATATTCTTAAAAGCCTTCAAACTTGGAAATGTATTTTAGCCATTATTGTATTTGTTTACAGCAATTAGGGGCGAGGGAGGGTGCCCAATTCGTGAGAAAATATTTAGCGGCGCCAAGCAGGGGGGAGGGGGGGGGGGGGTAGTGAGTACTATTTTTTTTAACTCAACACCCCCCCCCCCTTGAGCAGAACAAAAAGGTAAAATATCTCCTTTTTTTTTTAAACTCCCCCCCCCCCAATAATAATAATTTCAAAAAAAAGTTTTAAAAAAATCAATGTGAATATCCCCTTTTGCAGATTTAAAAATAAGGTAAAACTGTCGTTATACCATCTCTCTTTTTTTGCCAGGGCAGATAAACTCATAATCGCCGACTTGAGCCCTTGCTAACTTGAAGACCCCAGACAAAAAAAAAATCGACATCATTCAAGTTTATGGGAGTATATAACTACTACCTTTAATCTGATAAACGTCTTCCCCCTTTTCACACAGGGGTATTCTTTAAAGCTGATTATCAGATTAAAGGTAGTCAAGTGAGTTATTGAGTAGATGAGTGAGTAATTATCTCAACTTGAAAATATAATCAGACTTTTTCAATGCTTGAAATGTTCCAGTTTATAAAGTATTTGCTCTGCTTTAATACGCCACGTTTTATTTTCACATTGGAGACTCTAGTAAAAGCTTAGTTTTATCTAATTTTTCTCTTTTTTATCACCCAGTTACACATTCATTTTTGTTTTTTCTTTTGAAGACACCATTGCTTGAATTCTACTGATTTCCGCGCTAACTTCGACCGAATCCTTAATGGTCGCCAAATGTAGCGCCCAATTATTATCATGTTTACTGTGCGAAGGCTCAACTCTAACTTGACATTTGTAAGCAGATTTATTCGTACAGGATCCACATTTACACAGCCAGGCGATCAGCAGAGCCCAAATTTTGGAGGTATGTATTTAATATTATGTCATTTCATGAAATAGAATCTAGTACAGTGATCAATCAATGCACTGAAACGTCCAAAAATTTAAATGTAGGGTCTAGTCCCATGTGTTTTAATTTGCGTAGTGACGCTGGCCGGGGGGGGGGGGGGGGGGGGAGGGGCAAAGGAGGTTTTTTTGAGACATGGAATGTTTCCGCACAGAGCAGCATTAATCCTGGCTGTGTAGTAATTTGGGCTTGCTGTACTGCAGTACATTCACACACCATATAAATGGCTGCACCCCCCCCCCCGACCCCCCGTACAAACTATCTGGTGGGGTGGGTGGTTCGCACGAACAAAACACTAAAAAAAGAGGGGGGGTGTTGATTTTAAAAAAGTGGGGCTCCAAATCGGTACTTTAGTGACAATTGATGACACCTAAATAGCATTAAAATACAATTTGTTAAACTCACTGATGTTAGAAAATAGAAATAGTGCTGTGGTCAAACGTTTAACTGTCCGGTATCGGACCGTCCATGGCACTATCCGTTTTCAATTGGACGGTTTTGTTTTTCTGTTTTTTTCTTTTTCTTTTTCTTTTTTTTTTTTTTTTTTTTTTTTTTTTTAATTATTGGAAAATCAAAAGAAATCACATTATTAACAAATAATGTACATTATTAGAAACAGAATCACTGAACAAAAACAGAGACTTTACTGTCGGGCATGCATTGGAATAATGACTGGATTTCACTTTGTTTATGAAGCTAATAAATCATATTTTGCCGACATATTGTATCCCTTCTGGCCCAGTAGCATCGACGGTCTTTAAATCGTTTAACCGAAAACCGTCCGGTTTTAACTAGCGGTTAAATGGAATATCTGCGATGTTACAACACTAGTTAGAAAGAATAAATTGTGAGTCTACTGTCAAACTTGTTTACAGCCACATTTGCATCATTGTGTGCATTTGTGTGTTATTTGTGTATTGACTATTCATGTGTGCAATTGCTGCTTATTAGCACGTAGTGCAGCACTAGAGGTCAATACGCATTGAATCTTTATGCTTTGCTGGAGTGCTTCAAGTGGGTCCCGGAGTATGGAGTCCTCACACATTCTTCTTGCATTCATCTTCTGATTTTAGGCAACCAGTCTTCTCTAGCGAGATTGTACCACATCCAGACCGTGCTTCGGCCCCAACTCAGACTGTGCCACTCTGCTTCTACAGTGACGAGCCTACCAGACATGAAGATCACACTTCTCTCCGCCTTGGAGGATAATTACATGTACCTCCTGACTGATGAAGCCACCAAGGAAGCTGCTATTGTAGACCCTGTCGACCCAGAGAAGGTTAACCCCCTAACTACTGAATTATCCCTTTTACAACAGGAGACACCTGATTCTTTTATGCAATAAGTTAACATTCATTTCATCATAATATGAGTTATAAATAACAATCACACTTGGAACAAGATAAGCAGTCACTATAGTCAGGTTTTCTTCTGTATTATATTACACTATGAAATATTGATTGAGGAAATCGGGGAAAGTGAAATGATCTGTTTGGAGCAAGGACATTCTCCCATATCCCTTTTAGCTCTGAACACAAAAATATAACATAAACTTCAGTTAATAGTAGGCTAACCATAGAAATCCATTCACTAAGGCCTACATATTGAGGAATTACCATTGTTTCACACTGTTGTTGAGAAAATCCCAAGACGGGTTCGTATTCTGAAGACCATATTTTTAAAATATTGATACTTGCGTGTTATTTAGTTTGTGAATATTTTCTTAAAGTGGCATGACTTAAATGGCACTTCTTTTACTGATTTTTTGTTTTCTTTCAGGTTTTGAAAGCTGTCAAAGAAGAAGGTGTCAATTTGACAACAGTCTTGACCACACATCATCACTGGTGAGACTTGTACCAAATTTCTTTTTCTCCACTTCTCTTCCCCGAAAATCCCCAGACTGTTTCACCCTGTCATAAACTGTATTTCACTGTGTCTTTTCTTCTAACCATATGAGTCTATAATCTGATTATCAAGGTCCATCTCGAGCTTCACCCTACCATTTAATTCTTTTCATTCCTGTCTTCTTTTTACCCTTCTTAATCATGATGTCTTTGACTGAACTACAATGTATGTAAATTTACTTTAAAAATGACACAAATTTGTATCCTACACCTTTCTTCATGCCATCATGCAATATTAATAGAATAACCAATCAAAACACTTAATCGTCACCTTTATAGTATGAACATAATTGGATTACCGTACTGTCAAGAAATATATGAGAAGCACAATTTTGCATACCATTTTCTCTTAATTTTTTTCAATGTGTATATAACCTGTAAAATCTGTCTTTGTACAAACACTGCATATTTCAAGTTGGAATTCACTCCTTAAAGTGGCAATAAATGTATGGTTTGTTATCCAACTATCTGTTCCAATTCTGCTCTACTTGGCCAGATCTACATGTATGAAAAGAAGTCTAATGGTATCTCTCAGTAAAACGCTCACCAAGAAATCTCATTGTGATTTGTTTGAAGGGATCATGCTGGTGGGAATGAGAAGCTGGTCAAGTTGACCAGTGGGCTGACCGTCTGTGGGGGAGATGATCGCATCGGTGCTCTCAACAAGAAAGTAGGTCATGGGGATGAGTTCAAGGTAAGCAGTACAAAAAACAAAAAAACTCTACATGATGAAACTTTCAGGAATTGTTAAGATAATTCAGTATCACATCTCTGTAATTATGTTATTTTGACTTACGCATATTTGGACCATTTTTGCCAAAATTTCTTGTTTCACAATAAGCATATCTATATATGATGACATAAATGGTACCCTGGGGTACCAAAAAAAATTCGGCCATTTTGCTGAATTATTTATTTATTTTTTAAGGCTGTACCCTGGGTTACCAAAAAGTGGGAAATTATTTTTGTGTGATTTTTTCAACCTTCAATTGTGTCCAATGTTCTTGTAAAAAATCCTTTAAGTCCTGTATTTCTAAAATTCATTGTTGTTATGAGTAATTATTCTATTATTGATATCATTTCATGCTGTTATGATACACCCTGTATTATTATTGTGGTATAATTAAAATTATTAATTATAAATGAAAGTTCTATTTTGTGTTATGATGCTATCTGTGTACAGCAGTCATGATAATCTCATGTGTTGTGAATAAACAAATTTTCCAATTGAATAATAAAAATGAAAATCACATTATGAAGTGGTATTATCTTTTATTTTCTGTCTTGGCAAGAATGAGGAGAATACAGGCTCCAGAAGGTACTGTACATAACTTGGCAGGTTCATAGTGACGCCGGAGCTAGCTAGCACTATAGTGTGCGATAGCCACCGTAGTGCGCTTGTGATCGTGAGCGAGCGCTATAGCGCGAGCAGTGCATGCATGCACACCATGCATAGTATACACCATAGAGATACCACGGAACTATGTAAACCACTGATCTCTACCCAATTGGGTAGAGATCAGTGATGTACACGCACTCCATACATTGTACTCGAGTGGACGCGAGATGGCGCTACACAACGCGGTACCCCGGGGTACTACGGTACCCCGGGGTAACGCGTGGTGCATCATATGCAAATGAGGATATGAGTGAATAGATTTTGAATTGAGTTGATTAGAACCAACTAATGATCATTGATTTACAATCAGAACCTGTTTTTGTCATCATATTTTGATATGTTTCGCAGTTTACACTTACTTTAGATCATCAATTTTAACAAAATAATGTTGAAAGAACCAAACAGAACTTTATTTTTTTCCAACTTTTTGATGATGTTACTTTTTTCTGCAGCTGAATTAGTTATTCTCAATTGCATCATAACCAATGCATGCCTGTTTACAGTGTTTTAACTAACATTATTAATTATTTCTAGCTTTCATTTTAACAGGCATGTTTATTAAACAGATTGCTCGATTGGATACAGATGCTTTTTAATGCCAAATGATATATCATTAAGGGGAACTGTACATTCACATCTTACATATTTAAATATGCATATGTATTTTTATTCTTTTATTAAACTAGGTTGGTAATCTCCAAGTGAGATGTCTGTTCACGCCATGTCATACAACCGGTCACATCTGCTATTTTGTCCAAGGAGATCCTTCTGAAGCCCCAGTTGTATTTACAGGTGAACTTTAAACCCTAAAGTATTCACTCGTTTGTTTAAACTTACTTGTCAAACAATGCAACTTCAAACTCCAAATATTTGTTCCTTGTCTAGAATCATCCTGTCAAAACAGTTTAAATGGATAAGGTAATATGCGAGACACATTTACATGTAGGCATCATACTCTTTGAATTAATAGTTGTTCAGTTTTGCGATATTTGACTTAATGTAGGTTATCGACTTACTAAATATCACACCAAGGGCTGTTTCATTTGCTCATAGATTAGTACAGTTTCTTTACTTATTTTAAGATATGTACCCATCTTCAGGTCACATGCATTTAAAATTTCAATGAAGAACTATTAACATCTGTAGGTTTAGGCTTGAAATTTCTCTTATGGCCTTTTTTTATACCCATTACAACACTGAAGGCTAGGTAAATTTGTTTCTTTTTTCCCCATTGATTTACTTTTTCTTTAGATATTCCTTAACAGATTATGTACATCTCCAGATACAAAATGCTGGGAATTCTCTGTAGAAAAGTTTACATCTGTATGCTAGACACATCTATTGACTTCAATGTGTTTTTATTTTTTGTTCACTCTCTGTATAAAGGTGACACACTATTCCTATCTGGCTGTGGGAAATTCTTTGAAGGCACGGCTGAACAGATGTATGCTGCCCTCATTGAGAAGCTTGGCAAACTGCCTGATAATACCAATGTCTTCTGTGGTCATGAATATTCAGTGTCTAGTTTGACCTTTGCCCTCAGTGTGGAACCAGATAATGTGCATATTCAAAAGAAGTTAGAGTGGGCGAAGGTAAATAAATGTGTGTTGACTGTTTCCTATATACACTGTATCTATTTCTAAGGACCATAAGGTGTTTGTTTTAAGTTTTTTTTTAGCTGTCTGCCATTTTTTAAATCCGTTTTTTTTTTTCTTCTAGAAGTATAGTTGGTCTCAATCAATTTTAAAAGCTTTCTAAGTTTTCTCCAGTCTATGTGATGCAGTTATATTAAAAAATTTAGGTTGGCAAAAAAATTGAGAACAGCTGAATAAAATTACTTGTCGTTAGCTAATAGAGTAGAGAAGAACTTTTACTTTTGTGATTATGATATGACATTGAATCTTGCAATCATAAGTTGTGGACATATTTTCAGCTATGATGAGAAATCTTTCACCAACCATCTTACTCCCAAATCGGGTGAGAAGTGACCAAAAGCTCTGAAATCGATGTCAATTTATAATAAAATTAACCAAACCATTGCTTGTTCACTATTCTACATCTTTGATTACAGGATCAGAGAGCCAAGCAACTCCCTACCATACCCTCTACACTAGCTGAAGAGAAAGCATACAATCCTTTTATGAGAGTTGGGTAAGTTTTGTATCCTTTTTTTCCATCATTTATTAATTTATTTATTAAAAAACACATAAATTATACTTATATCACAAAATTAATTATACGTTTTTTAACATAGATCTAATTAAAATGTTAACATTTCCTTTAAATAAATTTCGAATATGTTTGTTAAATTAAATTTTCTTTGTTTGTGTATATATAGTTGGGTAAGTTAAATAGAGACAAGAATGTTGTGCCATCCTACAAATCTTTCATCGACTAAATTAAAACTTGATTTAAACATTAAATTTTACGAGGAAGGCTTTTGTATGTTTGAAAGTTAATCCTTTATATCTTTACCTCCCTGATGAAGCTAGCTGTAGCCAAACAGCTGGAAATTTCAAGAGGTGAAAATGTTGTATTGAGATCAATAGTTTAAATTTCAAACATGTGTCACCAATACAGATAAACTTTCATGGTACAACTCAGGCTTTCTTTATCTTGTGAGATATGAATGTATCTTTTAAATTTGTATACCATTGGAAATGTTTAACCTCTTGTGATAGAGATTATATTAGTATTACTAATGCTCAGGATAATATCTTTTTTTTCTTATGAACTTTCTCAGTGAAATATTAAATTACAGTTGTAATTCTTGTATTTTCTTTGAATGCATTGTTCCTGGGGCTTGGTCTAAATGGTATTTTTAATTTTGTTCAAACTCAATCCCAATGTGCTGATACCAGTATGATAAAGTAATTTTCTCTCACTCTCTCTCTACCTCTCTCCCCTCCCTATCCTTCTCTCCTCCCTCCCTCTCTCCCATTACCTTCTCATTTTCTCTCCTCTGTGCCCTTCCTTCCTTTCTTCCCTCTTTCACTCCATTCCTTTCTTTTCTCATCTACAGAGCCAAGTCTATTCAGGAGCACGTAGATAGCACTGAACCCATTGAAGTGATGGGTCGGTTGCGCAAAGAGAAAGACAACTTCAAGCCTAAGAAATGAAGCTGTGAACTAAAAACATTAACACCTTTTAATTGTTTTTACAATGACGCATGGTACTTCATGGATGTATTCATAATCTAAATTGGAATATGATCAAATCATTCAAATGTCTATTTAGTGCAGTATATCTCTTAGTCAGAAATTAAGATTTCTTTCTTCTGGGGGGAGGGGGTATCATAATGAAAGTGTTGCCCAATGACCGCAATAGACGATTATATTCTCTCCAAAATGTATACTTCAGGAGCTGTTGTAGCTTAATTATTTGTCTAACAATCAAACACTTTTGTCATGTGGCATGTGTTGAGAAATGTGTCTCTGCATCCTGTAAGTTATTACAATAATATATTCAAATGAGGTTTTATTCAAGACTTGTCAAAAAGTCAAAAGACTAAAAATGCAAGTTTACATCAAACATATAATCATATAAAAAAAGCATTCATATATTTATATATATAAAGAAAACATAGCAAATGGGGAAGAAAAAAAATATATATATATAAAAATGAATAAATGTTTACATCAAAACATCAAAGCGGTATCAAAAAAAAAATATTAAAAAAAATACACGATATAAAATATTGCTAGCAAAATTGAGTAAATGTTTAAATAAAAACAAATAAAGTAAAATGTATACAGATATGGGAATTCAATTAACTGTAACATAGGAAAAACTGCGATAAAATGCAATACAAATTTCATTCAGATGGTGTAATAAATATTAAAAAGTATTAAAATTGAAGTATTGGCAGTGTGGTAATCACAAGTGTGACATGAGTACAGTACATGTATAATACAGGTCATATGCAGGGTCTATGTCTAACTGTGCACCCTGCCATTGACCTGCAGTATAACTTATCCAAAAATATGTTGAGTATAGATGTATAATTTACGAGCAAGATTTAATTTACTGAGAATCATTTGTGTAAAAATTCATCATCTGCATCAATTATGCAATAAAACTATTTTAGGTTTGAATAGGCTTTATTGGTTCAGTATCTTATATGATTTCAAATGGACAGAAATGTATACAAATATTGTTCCAAAAAATAAAATGTGGTATGTAAAGAATGTAAGGAGGCTTATAAATTGTATGGTATCTGAAGCATTTGATGAGGTAATAAACTTCCAAGGTGTATTTTTATGCGTTTTCCTCTCAGTTGATATGTTGGTGAATGAATGTGATACAGATTATGAAAGAACTGTGCTTCCATATGAATCAGATTTTTATGTACCAGATGATCAAAATTCCTATGAGCGCTATATAAAAAACAGATTATTATTATTATTATTATGAAACATGATACGATTTGAATTAGGTGCTGCTTATAATTATGATGTTGCTTATTAATTATGTTTACATTTAGTTTAAACATTACATTTTCACTATCTAATCTTATATAAACTAAAAATGTTTAATTCAAAAGTAATTTTCATGATTTTGTTTAACTTAACTGTATTATAATGTATTTTAATTATCTTATTATTATTTGGCAAAGGCCAATAACCTTTAATTATACTGTAATTATATAATACCTAGATAGAGACTTTTTATATATACCGGTATATATTTTATTTTTTAATGATTGAATGACAAATGTGTACTAAAATGTTTAATTTTCATCTCTTTTAATGTTAACATTAAAATATAATTCACCCTTTTAGCTATATTATTGATGGGCTTGGGCAGATATGAATCTATTTACCTATATTCTTACACTCTTAAGCTCCCTCCATTTTTTAATTCAAATCCAATTTTGCAATTATGTTTTGTTATCCCTTATATTTATTTCAGATTTCATATTAGTTTCAGCTATGTTATTTTATTTGTGTGTATGTTGCCATGCACATATATTTCTAGGTTGGGTGGAAGGCCTGATGGCTACCGTTAGTTTTACTTTTTACCATTTCCTAAGCAATCTGGGCAGGTACCGTCAACATCCATTATTCGTTTTCTTTATAGTATACATGTACTATCTTGCTGACTTTCTTGTGTTTGTTGAAATGCTGAATAAAGTATTAATTATTATGATGATCAAGTTACCTTAATTTGTATTAAATTTTATATGAACATTATACAGAAAATTCTTTTGAGCTTAAGCTTGCATTTTGTTTCTTAGAAAATTGGGGGAAAGAGTGCAGGGTGTGGTGTTGGGAGAGTTATAGGCAATTCAAATTTTCTAGGATGCATTTGTTGATTAAGGAAAATAAGTTACGAACAGGAGAATTGAGCAGGGATGTGACTAGACCATTTTTGATACACATGTTTTTTCTTGAAAATGTTCTATATATCACAAAAGAAAATAGGAATAGAACAGAAAAATATATCCACAACTTTTTCATTTGCTGCCAGATTATTCAAAACTTCTGAATTTGATATAACATATTTACATTTGACACCATGAAAATATGATTCGGGAGTGTCATCACCCATCATCCCCTTCCCCCTCCACACCGATGGCCCTGGAGATGAGGGATGAGAGAGCAGGAGGGGGGGGGGGGTGGTTTCATTGTAAAGAGTGAGAGCATAAACAGAGCGGAGTGAGTTAGGTGGATGCAATATAACAATTAATCAACAGATGATAACTTTATGATAAAGAGAATGAAGGACATCATTTTATCACAAATTGAATGGACAATTAAAGAGAAAAAAGATTGTATCTAATGATCGTTTTGATTAGAAATTGATTGTCCAAATTCACTCATGTTTGAAATATAAATCGATTATCTGAAGATCAGTTGCCATCTCATAAACACGACGAACGATGTTCAATTTTGAAAGGGGGAAATCAATTTAGAATTTATCGATTTTTCGTGATCTTGCTACCGAGATTAAATGATAAACAAGAAAGAAGCCCCGCCCACTTATACCGTGGGAAATTCTCATTAGCACTCAGCTCAATGCACAGCATGCATGCTGCAGGCTGCAGTCATGAAAACCGAGATTCGCCAATAGCAGAAACGCACGTAGAAACTCGCAGTACATGCACATAATGAATGCAGCGACAGAGCAGCTCCAGGATTCAGGGAGCTTATAATATTGGATGCTTTGGCAGTTCAGTTGAGATTACGGCCGGGAGATCTTGGACAAATTCAATCCAGAAAAACGCTGGTTTGCTTTGAGAAATGGCTTCATTTAATATGGCTGTGTCCATGTGTGTATTTTACTGCATCTGTTTGATTTTACACGCCGTCCACCTCGAAGCTAAGGTGACTGACCCGCACAGGGAACCGTCAAAATGCGAAGGTAAGAAAATTTAACACTATTCTGTTGAAGAGCATGGTGAGGCCGATGATCTTTTTAAGGACTCCTTTTATATTAAGGAGCTCTGAAAATATTTATATATTGTAAATATGTACAGGTTTATGTACTACGAACGCCTTAATATTCATATTTTATCACTGCCTATTTGTGCAGGTTTTACCTCATGAGAAGAATGAAATTATAATAATTTTGTATGTACCCCTTGAATTGAAGAACTGCTCAACCCGATCTCAGTCTCACAGTCACAATAATAATATTGAAGAATTCTTTGAAAGCACATCTTTTCTAATGAACTTCTTTGTTGATAGTTGATTATGTTATTCTGTATCCATTGAAAAGGGCCTTAAATAAATGAAATGTATTATTATTATAGTACAGATTTTAGTAATTTATATTTTTATTTGTAAACCCTGTTATTATTTATTAGATCTATGTACTATTATTACTTGAAGTGTACCGGTATAAGCCTAAGGCGGTGATTAATATTTATTGGTATTAATTTTTATTTTTATTATCATTTTTTTTATTACTGTTGTTATTATTATTATTGTTGATGCTGTTATTTTTATTATTACCTCTAGTCTCTATACTACTAGATTCTAGAGCAATTATTACTATTATTATTTTGCATATTTATGTAAATTATACATCATTATCATCATCATCATTATACGAGGAGAGGTAGATCCTGTAATCCTCGGTCACTTATCATCCATTACAGTGTGTAAGTTTGTAGCCACTGAGCTACAGGATACGATGGCTGATACAGGGAAAACCTCTGACGTCCTCCATCTTGGGTATCGGATAGATCAACCCAAGAGACACATCAAATACAGACTATCGTAAGTTGGGGAAAAAATATTTTTTATATATGGGGGGGGGGGCTACTTTCCAAGCTAAGGTAGCTTGCATGAAAACCATAATCTTTAATTTGTTTTTCATTGAACTCTATGCAAAATTTGGGGGGCTCTTTTGTGACTTTCGGGGGCTCTTTTGGCATTTCGGGGGTGCCCCAGGTCCCCATGTATTTTTTCCCGGGACAAACTGTAGTATTGTTGAGTATAGCAATTACTATCAAAAGACATCACAACATTTTACATCTCACTCATTCTAATCAACTTTTCTCCTTTATGATGTGGTCTTTATAAACATGCTCATCTTATGTCAGTTCTCACATCAGGTTCTCGAATTGTTTCTATTTTTAGAGCAAGTACATACATCCTGCATATATACGAAATGGAATGATTTAATGTTTTAAGTCGAGCATATATCTGATGTAGGCACATACAGTACACTAATACTGTAATCTACTTTTCAAAGCAATTCAAACTGCTTTACTGCTGTTGAGCAATATCATTTTAATATTGTGGTTTGTTTTAGACTGCCATCTAGAAGGATAAAGTAGGTCTGTGGATTTTTTTTTTTTTGATTTTTTTTTTGATTTTTTTTTTTGATTTTTTTTTTTTGATTTTTTTTTTTTTTTTTGGGGGGGGGGGGTTCAATATGGGAGCTCATAATTATACTTACAGATTTTAGGAACAGTCAAATCAGTAAGTACTTCCCAGCTGTGATTGGATGGAATACTGAAATCATGCTTTACTTCCCCCCCCCCCCCCCCCCCCCCCCCCCCAGCTTTAAGTCAGTCTGTCCCAGACTCTGTGGTATCATATAATGACCTCACCTAAGAATTTGATAATAGAAATTTATACACATGTGTAGATAATAGACTGTTCTTGGTATTATTAGGTAACAATTAAACCAGCTTATCCTTCCTCCCCACTGAGATTTGAATGAAGAAAATACAGAAAGCTATTCACTGGCTGCCACTTAAATCCATTCTAGAGAACAATGTGCCCTCATTAGTGGCTTGCTGAAAATAGACAGATGTCCTTGCTTGTGGTATATATCTACATGTACAGCTTCCAAGCTTCCAACAAAAGGGTTAACACCCAAGAAAAAGATTGGGAAGGTGGAGGAAAGTTTAACACAAATCATTTTGCTCTTTCAGAAATGTCACTGCACTTTAAGAAATTTTAAGAATTGTCCTACAGGTAGTTATTCTACCAGTAATCACTGCTTGATAACTTCATATTCATATGACCTAACTGTATATTTTTTGCCAAGTTTCTGTTTTACTCTCTGTATAATATATTAATTTGCATATATTGTATATATTCGCTTAACTGATTTGGTTTTTAAATGTTTTGTTTTACGAGCGTTTGTGCTCATGTGGCAAAAAGTATAGATAAATAAAGACTTTCGTTATTAATTTTTATTCTTATTTCCTTGCTGAAATGAAGAAGCAATAAAAGTTTTTAATGTAAAAAAGTAGGCATTATGGAGAATTGGAGATGTCCATAATTCATTTCCTTATTCTTTGAACAAAGGAAGTTTGAATACAAAAATGAGAGTTTGTAGCTACTTGTGGAAAGTGGAAGGAAAGGGAAAGTTCAATAGAAATATCATTTCCTTGTATGATTTATATGTCGAACACTGATGAATAAAGACTGCTCTTTGCTTGAAATAATGATGATACATGAACATGTTATTAATGATAGCCATATAAGTGTAAGCATAATAAATTAATTAATAAGATCTTGAGTCTGACTTGAATCGTAAAGACTAAGACTTTAATACTGTACAGATAATACTTGCGTATGTGGACATGTTCATACATACAGTATATATATTTTTAGTTTACACATTTTTGTTCTATATAGAAAAGCATTAGATAAAATATCATGCAATTGGATTTTGTTCATTATGTCTATAATATGAATTTTAACCACTGATAACAGTATCATTTACAAATATAGTCTACAATATTGATAAAATGTTTTGAAATATTCAATCAATGTATTTCTAACATTTGACGACTAAATTTGGATAGTGATGGGTTTAATTTGATAAACCCAGCTGGTATTAACAAATTCATTAAATTGCATATATACTAGGAGATGTAATATGAAAGGAATCCGGTAACTTTGTCTCGGATTCTGAAACAAAATCCTGGATTTAGCTCATGCTGCAATGATAATTATAAACCTTTAGGTCAGTCAGGAACCTCATGACTTTTACAAGCCTGTCTGATTGTCAAGTTATTTATGATTGGAAATCAAAACCAAATTTTGCATTTTCCTAACGGTTTTCATAACACTACAGTCTCAAATAGGGAAAAGGAGTATGGTAAAAGCGGTCACTCAAAGATTTTTTATTTTTTGAGGCACTTCTTGATCATTTTGAAGCGCAATTTTCTTAGCTCTTCAATATTACACCGTATCACAGACACTGATACCACGTAGGGCCGTGCATCTCAGATTTTACATTGTTAAACGATGCCTTTAAGTTCCTTGAGTGCCTTTTAAAATATCGGCTTAAATGGTATATTTCATAGAAATCTTCCTCATACGTACAGTACAACCCCCCACCTCCCCAAAAACACAACTAGTCAACAACATAGTATGTAGATGAATATCTACACGTTTTGCTACACAATTTGGTTGTACAGTAGTGCACTCAGAAACGGCACTCTGTGAAGACCTATAGATGCAAGGAAACCTGCCTCATTATGTATGCATTCAAATTTCACAAAGCCATTATGCAGAAGCTTTCCATAATATATATTCAGAGCTTAGCTTAGGCAGGCCGTGGAGTAGGAGAAGGATATATTAAAGATTTGCCTCGAGCAAGCCAAGTAATTAGATGTATGTATTTCCTTCTTTCAGTATCCATCTATCTCATAAATAATGGCTGTACTGTATGTCGAGTCATTCTTAAGTTTTGTTTTTTCTTTCTTTCTTTTTTTTCAACTGCATATCAGAACTTGATGAAAATGAGCTTGGTAGACTTGATGTATTAGAAATGCATCCGTCTAAAAGTTACTTTAAGTTTAAAGATAAGATATTGGATATAATTTTTGTTGATAGAGTAAACCCAGGATTATTCTTTTGTGTCAAAAATATATGAAAAACAATAGTCTTTTGGGGATTGAGACACAAGGCCCGTAGTAAAATAAAATAAAATAAATACTGGTACAGGAATAAATAAAAGTTCTAAAACACAAACAAATATCATAATAATGGTAAAACTCAGGAAAATTCAACTTGGAAAGATTCTTGTACATTATGCCTTCTGCAATTGTACATGTACCAGCCTGCTATCATTCAGAGACTGATCAGTGAAAGTTGTAAATTTAAACAAGGTAGTGCCTAGTTATTTAATGAGATACAACTCATAAATTACCCCACTTCAATTGTTGATGTATAGTGCTGTACTGCTGTATAGTTAAGTACCTTAAAAAATGATAGAGAAGTATGTGATTTTTTTATATTACAGCACCACAAATCATTACGCTGTTATAAATTTGATATGGTAACTATCACTTTCAATGCTATTAATGACTTGTTTAGCCTCCTGAAATTCTTTATTGATAATTGCTTTCTCTCGATCATAAAAAAATGCTTGCATAAGTGCTTCATTTATACATTTTTACTGTCATTATACCTGATTTAACTAGTTCTGTTGCTTTCAAAAGATACTTATCACAAAAAATGATTTTGTTCTGTATGTTAGTAGTACCGTGTTGTAATGTCATATTCAAAGTATGAGCTTCAAATATTACTTTTGTATTAAAGAGATTTTGCAAGTTTAGATACACTCTCATAAGCGATTTGTGAATATTTTCCAAAGTGATTACCGTAGTACACTTTAACAGACATCATTATTTTGTATTTCAGAGAGCTGAGATTACTGGAGACTTTAGATGAGGTTTGCCCCAAGATCCTACAATATAACATCCATGCTGAGAGACACAATTCAAGAAGGTCAGTCATTTAAACCCATTGTGTACCAGAACTGGGTGTTCCCTGTGTTAAGCCTATGAAAATTAGAAAATTCAGTATTCAATGGGTTAATTCTATTGACCATCTGTCAGCAAGTATTTCCCAGAAGGAGCTCTGATTTTATTGAATTTTAATTCCCCTTTTTTCAGCGATGGGGGGGGGGGGGTGTAGAAAGAAGGGCCCCATCTTATAAAGAATTTATATTAATTGCAACTTATTAAATGGGTACCCGGTAGGATGCGGAAGCTAATGTGGTTTGATTTTGCAATGGCGCTTGTAAAATGGTGACTGGCTGGAATGCTCCCCAGGGAGTGGAGAATGTGCATACCTTGTGTGCGGGTAAGCATGAATCCGATGACCGGGGTAATAATATATATCTGTAAAGCACATTGAGAGGGCCTGCGGTCCTAAAATGCGCTATATAAGGATGAACTATTATTATTATTATTATTAGTGATTGATGTGAATCGTAATTATGTACACTACATATAAAGAGATATGGAACTGCAAACTTGAAATTGATTAGAGGACTTGCGATTGATTTTGATTAATCTCGACTCTTTATAAGACGGGGGCTCAGATAGAGCAAGAGAATGTAAGAAATCAAAGGCACTCAAGGAACTTAAAGGCATCGTTTAACAATGTTAAATCTGAGATACACGGCCCTACGTGTTATCAGTCTCTTTGATATGGTGTAATATTGAAGCTCTAAAAAAATCGCGCTTCAAAATGATCAAGAATTAAGTGCCTCAAAAAAAAAAAAATCTTTGAGTGATCGGTTTTAACAAACTCGTTTTCCCCCAATAGACTGTAGTGTTATGAAAACCGTTTGGCAAATGGTTTTCAAAATTTGTAATTCCAATTATAAATATCTTGATAATCAGACAGGCGATCGGCATGTAAAAGTCATGGGGTTCCTGACTGACCTAAAGGTTTATAATTATCATTGCATCATGAGCTAAATCTAAAATTTTGTTTCAGAATCTGAGACAAAGTTTCCGGATCCCTTTAAATAAATGGATATACAAATACAGGAGTTCAGATCAGTGAATTGCAGATTATGGACGGAATACCTGCTACCTCAAGTATGTTTATACTTGTAGCATCATATACCAGGTATTCATGAATTTATACATGTCAGTGGTGTAATTTTATAAAGTCTGTATTAACTCCGTAAAATTGCACATTTCTTTCATTCTTTCATCAGATTCTCCAAGGGCATGAGTGAAACCATGGGAACGCTTCATGGCCTCGTCGATAAAGGGGTCAAAGTTGAACTAGGCATACCGTTAGAGATGTGGGATGAGCCGTCTGCTGCAGTGACTAAGATGAAACAGTATGTAAGTAAAATAGTCTTTATAGATGAACCATTCAATTTAATTGATCTCATAATGATGTCTTTATCATGATTGCCTAATTTGCTTCTTGTCAGGAGTGCAGAGAAATATCTTATTTGGCACCTCTATTTATAAGGAGCCCTAATCTGTGACAGTAACAAATATTATAAATGGTCAACAGTGGCTGATTTCTGGGAATATATACAGGTATGCCAAGAAAAAGACAGTGATTACAGACATTTTGAGTGTGAGTTTGCATTTTCAACCCTTTTACTCAAGATTCTCATTAGGAACTGACACTTTAGAATTTAAAATTCAAACTCATAAATTGCCTCAAGTAAGAGGATTTCTACTAATGATGTGTAATATTTCTCTGTGGCAAGTTTGGATTCAGTGTTATATTACAGTCATTTAGCAGCATGAACCTATCACAGATCTGGGCCCCTTTGCACATCAATGGTAACTACCAGGAAAACCTTGACTTTGATTGGCTGTTGAGCCCTGTTACCATGGTAGTTGCCATTGATGGCAAAGTTACCATCAATGGTAAGTTTAATGCAACGGGCCCCTGGACAGGTCCCCTTGTGAAATTAAAGCTCTCTACCTGCCACACTTTTTGGCTTTACATTTAAACAATTATGAAACATTACAAGGCCTATACCGACACAAATTTCAGACAATAGTACAACTTCTGCCCATATGTTTGGCCATCGGGATGGCTGCGCCCGCTTCCAAATAACTGGTGTTCAGGTTATGCCCAATGGTGACCCAAAATGTTGCAATGGACACTGAAACCAAGAAACAAACCGCAGGAAGTTCCTGATCCGGCAATGGACTGCTTCCTGTGCCAAACCGAAGTGTCAAGACATTTAGGCAGTAGTGTACAATTTATTCAAATTGGTGATGACACCCTTCCTTTTGCAGTGTGATACTATGGTGGAACAACACGAGGAGGCGATAGAGAACTGGTTCTTCAAGACAGACCAAGAGAAGCCTTTGTTGGAGTATCTTTGTCGGGAGAGGGTACTACCCAAAGAAGAGTCAGGTAAGAGGAAATATGTCCTGGAAAAAAGGAGGTGTCATAGTCAAGTGGTTTAAAAATTGGTGTTCCTATGACGACAATGGCTCCAAGCTTTATTTTGTCAAAAGTATAGGGTTAAGGTTGCACTTGGGTTTTAGGTTAGCTTTAGGGTTGCAGTTTGGTTTTAGGTTAGCTTTAGGGTTAGGATTAGGTATCGTGTTGGGTCCAGGGTTGAAGTTGAGAATTTGGTTAGTGTAGAAAAGAGATGCAGAGCTGTTGTCTCAGGAGCAAGTGTCATACAATTGTTTAAACATGTGAATGGACACATGAAGGTCTTGGGTTCAAGCCTAGGGCCCCATTTCACAAAACTTGTCATCAGTGACAAATGACAGTTTTTGTTATAAGCTAGTGAAATCCTTGCTTCTGATTGGTCATCAGCAGATTTGTCACTGACTTTTGTCATTTGTCACTGAAAAAAGGCTTTGTGAAACGGGTCCCTGATGTGACACCAGTGTGCTTGACAAGACATAAAGCTACATTTGCAATATTTCTTTATTATCATTTGAATAGTTTTCTGAAGTTGTGGGATTTTAAGTTGACATTTTATCATTATGCTCTCTCTTTTGGCAAAGAATATCCTTTTTTTCAGAAAACAGGTGTTATTCTAGCATTAGCTCATTGTAAAATGGATAGCAGCCAATGCTAGTGTTGCATTATTTCTGATAGCCAATCAGAGATTGTTACTTTATTCCCCATAAATAGTTCCAGTTTGTATTATGTGATATTGGCTATTTTATTCATTCTTCAGAATATCTTTATTTAAAACTCTTCTCATTAATAATTCAATTTCCATATTTTATTTCCATGGCCTGCTTTCATTTCCAACTACAGAATGTCTAGATGAGGAATGGACAGGGGACGAGAAAGTAGACTACAACAAGGAGGCTGAGGAGGAAAGAGAGGAGGAAGAAAGGGAGGCGAAGTTGAAGAAAGAGAGAAAGAAGAAAAAGAAGCAGGAGAAGCTTGCGAGGGAGAAGGCAGCCAAGAAAGCCAAAGGATTGACGAAAGGCGAGGAGGAGGATGAGCTGGAGGACGATGATGAGGTGGCGGAGAGGAAGAGGCAGATGAGGAAAGAGATGGCGAGACAGAAGAAAAAAAAATCACCGAAAGAGATGAATAGAGAAAAAAATGAGGATATTTCCAAACAACTCAAGAAGAGAAAAAAGAAGGTAGAATTATGAGGAATATATCATGTGAATTCACGATTACATACCTTTGATATATTGTCTAAAAAATATTCAATATTTTAACCTGTAGAAGTTTGCAAACAATCTGGAAAAATTGAATTCCAATCCAAAAGGGTGTGATCATCTGATTCTTCGACCCTCTAAATTGTTCTTGCCAGTGGGGAAAACTATGACTGTTTGCACAATGTAGATATAACAGACTAACTCTACTTTGCCTACACATTTTAATGCTACTCATAGGATATTGTGACTAAATTCTACAAGAAAATATGAATGATTTTAGAAGCAACAAATTGTAATGAAATACAAGGTTTTCTTTTACAATGCAAGTACTTAAATACTTAATGTCAAATTCTTGAATACATACTGTCAGAGTCTTGAATACTTATTGTCAATGTATTGTTGTAACTGAGCAAAAACATAGGATTACATTTAATTGATTCATAAATAGAAATTGGCAATCAGTAAAGTGCACAAATATTGGAGTGAATATGAGTTATATGATTTATTGGTATGCACTATCACTTGTGGAGTATAGATGCTTATATCCATGAATACAGTCTATGCACAGGGAATTGCTCCTGATCAAAACTTATATTTATAAGTCTGTTATTAAACTGAACTGTTTAAAAAAAAATCTTTTTTCCTTCTATAATTAGACTAGTGGTTTAAAAATGAATATTTACTGTTCTCATCCATGCATTCCACAGTATATTTTAAAATACTCTGCATGTTCATTTTTGCATCTGAATTTCTGTCATGCAAACAGATGATAGTCTAACATTAATTGTTGATGTTAGTATATCCAAGGAAACGAAATGAATTTGTTTTACAGGTATATGGCTTAAGAATACCTCTCAATTTTAATTCAAACATATATATTTTTGTCAGAATTGATTGTATTGAAGGGAGTGAGAGATGGAAGGAGTGCTAGTAATCACAGGGTCACATTCTATAATCATTGTATTTATAATTAAGGGAAGCAGAAAATACAGAAGTAAAGATTTGGGTTGATTAAGAAAGTTTGCATCTTTACATTTGTAAGCGTACCAGTCATCTATAAGAATATTTGTGTGGATAAAATTTACCCCTGCATTCTATAGACTATTAGGAGTTATTTGGAGAAAAAAAGAATAGCATCAAACGGCGCATTTGAAACCAAAGTCCGACTTGGGTTCCGAGCGGCTCTATCTTATGCAAGCATGTACGGGTGCATCAAGCAATCTACTCAAAAGTTGCTTTCTCTGAACAGACGCAAATTATGACAACTCTCAGTATAGCCATCTTACATTTATTCCTCTTTGCAATGTCCAACATTTCATGCATGATGGGAAAGAATGCACGGTCACATGGTGTCATTTGACCAATCAGATGTCCTACCTTCTATGACCCATTTTATGATTCATAAAGGTATCAGAATACCATTACGAACCTGTAGCTGACAGGGTCATTACATGTATACAAAGTTACAAACATTTGTTTCTATAGCATTTCACTGCACCTTTCTTCGTGTTTTTTCCTTAAGTCACCTGGAAATACAATGGTTTGTTTCAGCCTGTTCTATGTTGTGTATAATCATGTGGACTCATGTGGACTCATTTTCTGTGTACATGTTTTGTTGAAAAGAAATATCTTATGTTTCATCGTTGTATATATTTTATTTAAGGCTGCTTGTATATTTTGTTGCATATTTTGTAAAGATGTTTTTCATGTGTAGTTATAGAAAGTTGAACAAAATTTTCAGGTCACTGGTAACACGTTGTATCGAAAGAAAATGTAATCAAGTTCTCATAAACGAGTCACTTTAATGACATTTTATACATTGTATGATTAGAGAAAATTTTGTTAATTTCAAGTATTCTGTTTTTTGACAATCCACCGTCATTACCTGGATGGTTAATTGTTAATGATTTTATTGTATTTTATTGCTTTATTGTACTATTTATGAACTGAACTGCGTATAGTCTTTGTAGTGTCTATGTCCTCTTAGTTAGTTAATACTTACTAACAACTCTGATTTAAAGGTGCTATTCTTGATTGGGTTTCATGCTGTCTAGTTATATTAATTATTAGAATTTCTCTGCACCTGGTAATACGTGTACAGTCTATCACTTTGTGCCTTTAGTCATCTAATTTGTTATTGTCAATTTAACCGCACAAATGCACAATGAATTGAATACGGTATTAGATTCAATTTTTTGAATGGCATTCTATTAAAAATGATCGCTGTCTAGTACTTAATCTAAATTCATGAAGATTGTAAACTTATTTGTGTGATGATAATGAAAACAGATGATTTTCGTTTTTTACCAATCACCATTCATAGATATGTATGTGAAAACTTTTTTTCAATGGAAAACATGATCAGTAGATGAGAAAGAGAAAGGCTATGATGTGAACTACCTGATATTTGCCCTATTTGTACACTTTCAAATATTTGCCAACTGTTTCCTAATACGGTACTTCTCTTCTATTGTGCGATTCTTAATTTCTTCTGATTCTCCATTTTACAAATGTACAGTGATTAATGTTTAATAAACAGTGTAGAATTAAATAGTAACAAATCTTATTTTGGACTACATCTGTAAATGGATTTGTTTGTACAGGAAACAACATTTTATTTTAAAGGTATAATGAATTAAAAGAATCAGTATTAAAAGGATTAAATGTATATATAAATACAGGTATTGTAATTTGAAGATGATTGATTTCCTTTCATAAAAACATGTGATGAAAGATGTAGGAAAGCAGTGTGAATGAATAAATGTCTTGTGTTGTTTTTAGGTACTGTTGAAATGATATCATATCTCATTGTGAGGCTGTACAATGCATAAATCTGTGCCTTAATCAAATATTGTGCATCACATACTTAAAAGCTGTTGGATAGTACTGGATCTGTTGCACAATTTTTCATTATAAAGTGTGGGACAGTTTGTTTGTTACCACATTTGACCAGTCATTTGATTAAGATCTAGAAGTGATCGGTTGTATGATATCATTTATTATCAAACATAGCCTTGATTGCATAATCTCAGTTCAAGAAAATGGTATAACGTGGCATTCATGTTATAGTGTACTTGTTAAATTTAACATGGAATATTTCCCACCTGTATGTATATGCGATTATTGCTGTAATCAATTTGGAACCAAATTGGTCACTGCGTGAAATGTTATGTATGTAGTTAGGTCGATTGTATCTCTGAAATTACTGTTTTACAATTGTGCATCTGTAGTTGATTAAGATCTAGTCCGAGAATTAAACTTGCAATCACATAATATATAGAGAACTACATGGAAAACTAAGCTATCACCTTGTTCCAGATATCGTGTTCAAAGTCACATGGTTTGGGGACAATTAGTCTGCGGTCAATATAGAACCCAAACCAAATTAATAACCTTAACCCTGGACCAAACAATGTGTCTAACCCTAATCGAATATAAACCCCAATTGCTATTTTAACCCTAACCTTACATATTTTAAAAATAAAGCCCAGATCAATTATCAGTAGAGCAAATTACGGGGCACCCTACCATCATGAGAAATTTAGGCTCTGTGTACATTTACTGGTAGCTTGATTTCTTTACTGCATTTCCTGTGTTTAAGGCCAAAATGATATAAATTCACAGATGAACCAAGAAACTCATTAATATAGTATCCCTGTGCCCCCTTTGTCTTTTCACTGGCTGTGCAATAGCTCTTCATAGTTTTGATAAATATTTTGTAAAGAAAAGCTGTATATATATTTTGTAAGATATAACCAAAATTAACGCTGTCTTGAATTTCAAATTTCAATGTACAAGTTGTCTCTTGTGGCTTACTAAATGAATTTGTGATGTATTGACCGCTAGCTTCTTTTTAACATAATGCAGATATTTCGTGCAGCCATTTCTGCCTTTAATTGATCAAGCTACATATTCATTCGGAAGTAAAATGTTCTGATGGTTATTCATTATGGACATTTACCATTACTGTGTGATCAAGAGTAGGATATAAATGTAAATATAACATTTCTACTAAATTAATTTGACATGCATTTGCTATTTGCTCCTAAGTACCATATAAAGTTGACTTTAGGATTTGCTTTCATTAACATGAAATTCCAGTGGAGTATAATATACAATTGTTGAAAGGCCTAACTGATTCAAAACAAACAAATAGAAATAGTGACTCTTGTTTTAACATCTTGATGCCTATGTGGATTTTGATTTTGATTTTTTTTTATTTATTTTTTTTAAATTGGAAGATTTGTTGCGCACAACATTTCTCACAGTGAATATAAAATTGGTATGGATGATGTATGATATCATGTGTTGTTATAAATACACCTCGAGCACTTGGAAGATCGACATATGAGGGAGAAGAACAACGAAGGGAGGAATAAGGAGGTCTAGGTTTACCCCCACCCCTGCTAGAAAGGAAAGACTTTGCCTTATAAGGAAAATTGATTCAACTCAGTTGTTATGTTTCTAGACTGTAATTCTTTTCACATGTTCACACCAATGCACTTAATATTATCACTTGATCACTTTGGGATATAAGATTATATTTGATTAGCTGTGCTCTTAATACATTTAGTAAATGTTTGCTATTATCTTTTACACATGCTGTTATGTTCCAAAGAAAATTGGTCAAAATAAATGTTTGAATACATATTTCACTGCAATATAACAACATTTTAGCAATAGTTTGTGTTTATGTAGTGTGTGTGCAATATAAGAAAAAGAAAAGTTTACTCATACCAAAAATAATCATCAAAAAAAATATTAATGTTGATAAAACTGACAGAATTTCATGATTACCTTTCAATAATTATTATCTGAAATGACATCATTATCTCACTATCCAATAGAGAGAAAAAACGGGGGAAAGGGTTAATGGGGAAATAAAAGATGTACAGAGAGAAAGAGAGAGAAGAGGTGAAAAATAATGTGAGAGAGAGGGAGAGGAAGAAAAACGTGAGAGGGAGTGGGTAGAGGGCAGGCGCGGATCCAGGATTCTTGGGGGGACCCAAATTTGAAATCAATTTGAAATTTAGTGAGAGGGCGAAAAATAGAGAGAGAGGGCAGAAGGGGAGAGAATGTGAGAGGGAGCGAGAGAGAAAGAGGATGAGGGGAAAGAAAGGAGAGAGAGAGAGATGGGTATTCCGGGTATTTCCCTAATCTGCTATGTATAGAATACTGTTCAGACCCTAAGCGGCTATCGTCATAAATTTTAATGTGCCAGTTTTTGTCTAAAACTCTAAATTATCGTTTAGGATGACTAATCAACATCATTTGTCGATACAAAAATTATGCTTAACTATCTTAGTAGTTTTCCTTATATTTGAGTACACATGAGTAAACAAACAGTTGACAAAATTATTAAAGTTATGAGAGTTATCTGAAAAGAGACAATCTCAGATCAGCGCTAGACTAGATTTGCGGGAATCGTGGAATCCGATCTTTCTTCTTCTTCTTCCTCCTCGGTAAATGCTACTTCATACAATTACAACGAAGATTACGCACTGCAGAAAAAATTGGTGAAGATCCTTTTCTTTGGTGGGTTTCTTTTCATTTACAGTGAATCTGATCCATGTTGTATGATATCGTTCATTATATTGTATACAGGCTTAGTCATCATCATGAATTTTATCCTAAATAAAACGTGAGTCGGACGGAGTTTAACATTGGGAGACGGTAACTGCGTGTAGCCTGACGGCGAAGCGCTGGCGCCGTGAAGTGGTGATAGCCGCCGGTATATACAGTGCGTCCCAGAAAAAACGAAACCGAGAAGTATCGATGTTTTATCATAACTTAATCACAACCATAATTAATGAATGATACATATTTGGAAAGCTTAGAGTCTCCTCTTTCAGTTGATGCTACTCAGATGATGCATATTTCACGCATGAGTGAGTAAAAGCAATTTGAAGGAAGGAAACCAAAAAGACATTTAGCGGGCGGTATCTGAATTTCGAAGAAAAATTCACATTTCTAGAAAGTTGAGTTTCTGCCCTTTCATATGACACCTCAATCAGGAAAAATGAGCGAGGAATAACAAAGTTCTGTTTGTTTAAAGTAGCCCTTACATTTTCATAATTTTAACAAACGAATTCGTTTTCACTGGGTGCCTGCCGTAGCAAAAAGCAGATTTGACAAAAGACTTAACTCCGTTTCGTTGACAATCAACCGTAGACGAGAGTCTTCATGCATGGCTGATTGTCAACGAAACGGAGTTAAGTCTTTTGTCAAATCTGCTTTTTGCTACGGCAGGCACCCAGTGAAAACGAATTCGTTTGTTAAAATTATGAAAATGTAAGGGCTACTTTAAACAAACAGAACTTTGTTATTCCTCGCTCATTTTTCCTGATTGAGGTGTCATATGAAAGGGCAGAAACTCAACTTTCTAGAAATGTGAATTTTTCTTCGAAATTCAGATATCGCCCGCCAAATGTCTTTTTGGTTTCCTTCCTTCAAATTGCTTTTAATCACTCATGCGTGAAATATGCATCATCTGAGTAGCATCAACTGAAAGAGGAGACTCTAAGCTTTCCAAATATGTATCATTTATTAATTATAGTTGTGATTAAGTTATGATAGAACATCGATACTTCTCGGTTTCGTTTTTTCTGGGACGCACTGTATATATATAGACCCAGCTCGACTGTCACGACAGTTGATATTTATGGTCCTTAAAACTCTTGATGCTTTATATTGCAGTAACAAAATCAAAATGAAAGTTACCTCGCTAGTCGCTATCATCATGATCATGTGGCATTTTAATTTTCAGGCTTGGATAGCCAGTGATCTTTCTCCTTTTAATACGCGCCTAGACCTAGTATAAATGTACGGACAGTACTGTAGTGAGTAGACTACTATGAGTAGAGTAGCTGCGCTGAGTAGGCTTATTATAATTAAATCATATCTGACTTCTACCAGGTTAAACATTTTGGATATTACTCGGCCTTGTGTTTGTATGTCATTCGGCATGTTCTTGAATTTTTCTTTATTTCAATCTCCTCGTTTCCTTAGATGCTGATATGTATACAAAAAAGTTACCTGAGAAAACATCAGTGCTGGTATTTACACCCATCTGGATTTCACAAGTGGTGTAATATTGATGCTGCTGATATCTAACAAAATACAGGAGTATATTGACAATGGAAAGGCATAGATCTGGAGATACATTTGCAGCCAAGAGGACAAAAAACAATGATGACAGCCCAACAGTGGCAGCTAATTTCGGGAATGAAGAAGCCCCAAGAAACCAAGGTGGTCTCCAGACGATCCGATCATTTCCCATCAAGCCAATATCACGGTTCAACCAGAAGTTTCCATTCTTCAGACAGCCCACAGAGGTTGGACATTTCTCTCTGGACTCTAAACGGGGCGTCCATTGTGACGCGAGGCTGCTGAAGGTCTACTGTCCTCCGGCGGACCCTCGAAGGACCGACTTTGACCTGAGGAAAGGTTACAGGGATTTTATCAAGAGAGATGATGATGTGAAGGAGAGGTTGAATAATATTACCAAATGGATGCAGGAGAACAAAAGACTCATAGCTGCCCCACCCGCCAGTAGTACCTCTGAGAGAAGTGAAGACCAGGGAAACGAAAGCACAAGTAGGAAATGTGAAAGGTACGCTGATTAGGAAATGGTAAAACAAATATGCCAAGCTGTAGCAATGAACCCTTACAATTGGAAGAATTTTGTTTTAAGCATGTAAGATCTAATCTAGATTTTATCTCTTGGTTGGAAATTAAGTCATGTGTTCAAGTTAATGAACTGAATTTATATCCTAAAAGGCAAGGAAGGCCTGCAAGGAACATGCTTGTATACATGGCTACCTAGTAGATTGTGGAAATAATTGCCGTGTTTGACCTGATTAATGGTGACTCAAGGAAGTTTTCCCAAGTGGAGTGTATTGACAGAATTATGTTATTGTAATACTAATAGGATAATGATGCAATGTAAGCACTTTCATCAGTAACTTACATTATGAAGGACACTTACTGATTTTTTTAAACTATCATTATTGAATAGGGTGCTTTTTATAGAGATTGTCACAAATTCTATGCTCTTTAAAAATTTAACCAAACTTTCAAAACCATGCATTTACAAGGAACTAAATGCCTGCAGGTGAGTTGGCTGTATAGCTTTCATTTCTTTAAATATGAAAAAATTCTAATGATTTCCCAATTTCTCAACAGAATCAACGCTGACTTTGTAATGTGGAGAGGACACATGACCAAGTTCCTTTGCACACCGTATGAGGACCGAGAAGGCTGGGCTATGGCCGTCACCCTCTTCCGAGGGACGTACTACATCAGTGAGGTGGAGACAGAGGAGAAGAGAGCGAGGGAGAAAGGCATGTCTGACCGCGAGCAGGAGATGTCCTACTGGGGATATAAGTTTGAGCAGTATGTGACAAGTGGTAAGTAAACTTTATTTGATATTAAAGGACTTTTTTTTTTAAAGTAATGTGATTTATATTACTATTGTTATTATTATTATTATGATCATTGTTATAAATATAATTATGATTATTAGTAGTGGTAGGCTAGTGAAAGTAGGAGTAGACTTGTAGTAGTATTATCATTGTTATTATTGATATTGTTATTGACATTATTATCATTATTATTACTTTTACAACTATGTGCATTGCACATTTTTAAGTTATCCTAATTTTAAAAGGGTTGTAATTTCAAGTTCTTATTACTGAAACATATTCTCATACTGGTTAATGATTTGTTATCACCCTTGCTTGCATCTTGCTTTCTTCCTCATCTCTCTCTCTCTCTCTTTCTCTCTATCTCTATATATATCTCTCTCTCTCCCCATTTTTTTCCCTTTGTGTCTGCCACAGTGAAATGATCATGATAGCAAATCAAACAGACCCACAAGTACAATCATGTAAAAATGTGACATTTTCATTGTCTCTTGGGTAGATGACGAGAGGAGTCGACCAGACACCACCAAGCCTGTAGATACCCATGAAGCCTTCTGTTCGGTGATCAGAACAAGGTTAGATTCTCACTCCTTGCTGTATAGTGGTGAGGTAGACTGCAGGATACCAAACTCCAAGAAGAAACCTCCAGAAAACTACATGGAACTCAAGACGACGAGGATTTGGTACAAACACAACAATGAGAGGAACTTTTACAGGTACATATTGTTTTCTTTATGACTTTGATTTTACTCTATTGATTTTTCCCTCTCACTCTTTTGTCATTTTTGTGTAAAAGTATTGAATAAGATATAGAAGGAACTTGGACCTCAAATATTCTACTCAGGACCCAAGAATTGTTTACATGTCAACAAAGGTTCTTTGCAATCTGACCCAAATGTGTCATCCAGAAAATGTTTAATGTGGAGCCATTTAAGGAGAGGAAGAAAGAGACAGGAAGGAAATCAAACAGAAATGAAGAAAAAAAAAGGAAAGGGGCAAGGAAAGAAGGGACTTTGTTGTATTTGCTTACACCTTTTTCATTGATGTAATCCCAACAAATATATTAATCAGTATTATAGTCGAGACTGAGGGTACTGAGAATACGTCATTGGGAACAAAATTAGATTGGATTATCTTCATTTAGTTAAAGTTTTCATGGTTACGAGTCATGACCTAGACTCTTAGAACGAGATCCATTTCGTTATCGCATTTGAGTTTTAAACAAAACACTTTATTGTTCTTCTTAATTTAGGTTCAAGCTTCTTAAGGTGTGGGCCCAGTCTTTCCTTGTGGGCATCCCGGAAGTTATTGTTGGTTTCCGTGACGACGAGGGCATTGTTTCGTATCTCAGGTCATTCCAGACAATGCAAATGGCGAGCAGTTCACAGGTATTACCACGTTTGTTTGTTTTGTATGGTGATTGTAGGATTTGTGATATTAAGGTGGTATGGTATCAAGTTTAGAAGGAATTTATTGATTGATTTTTTTTCACCCGACAACTTGTATAAATTAATGTGAACACATGTGAAATTTGTCACTGCTTCATCTTCACTGAATTATTCTTTGTGATGAGTTGTCAAGAAATGTTTTTAATGCCTTGTATTAATAAATCTTTCCGTAAATTAAACGATATAATGTGTTTGTACTACAGACTTTGTTCTCAGGTGTTTTTTGTTAATTTATATATACCCCGGTATATACATATACAACTGTATATGATTAGGTTTAAGAATTGTTTCCCATTGTAGTAAAGTGGGTTATCAAAAACTCCATAATGTACTGTCTTCCAATTACAAGCCACTCATTTTAAAATACTGCTTTTTAACATAACCACTCTTGACCCAGATAAAGTAATGGGTACCTATTGGGAAGAAATTTATTAACATGCCTTATCATGGAAGCTTGGTTAAGCAGGATTATGAAAATATTCAGCACTTTTATCCTCAAGGGGGAAAATGCTATATAGGTCCAACTACCCTAGTAGTTTTATCAACTTGTGAAAAGGTAAATTTTTAATGTCTCTTGTTTTACTTCCTATAGTTTATGATAAATTATACACGATTCTATTGGGGCAGACATATTGTATGAATAATTTGTTCAATTTCTCATTTTTAACAGGGTATGTGGGATGCTGCTGTCTGTTTTAACTTTGCCAATCAACTTCTGACATTCATCAAAGAGATTGTGACAATAGACAATCCTAAGTGAGTTACATGTACACAAATATAATTCTTTCTTCCTCCTCTCACTTTGCTCAGTTGAAAAACTTTGACTGTATGTGTTTTGTATTATAATTATTATTATTTTCAGGAATTGGATCTTCATTTATTATATTTTGAGGAAAAACATTTTGGTAAATTGAAGCATTGAAAAACTGCTTCTGAATTAGATTCTAATATTGATAGAGGAGAACATTTGCAATGAGACTTTTAAGATAATTATTTTTATCTTATTAGTGTGAAAAATCATGAAGAAGGTGTAACTTTCATTTGAGAAACCAAGCGAAGCATGATTGTGAATGATTAATGATGTGTACCTAAACTAAAGCAAATTTTCAAAGAGACAAATATCAAAATATGACACTTGTATGATCAAGTAAAACGGCAAATTAAGACAAAAAATTAAGATATTATTTTATTTCTTCCCATGATTTGATTGCAATAAGCATATTATTTCTCTGTTCTCTTTCTGTTTCTATCTGTTGCAGGGTTGTTTACATGCTTAAGAGAGCTCCGGGGTCATCTGAGGTCACCTGCACACTGCATGCAGAAGGAGACGAGCAATTCTTGTCTCAGGAATATATTGCTTCATTTAGATAGTTTTAGTGTGGAATTAATTGTCTAGTACGGGGACGGAAACACTATTCAAAACATTCAGTATAAAGCCTCGGTCACAAATGCCATTACGAACTGCTACGAACGCCATACGAACGATTTTCAGACAATGGAAATTCGGGAAGACAATGGGAAAACAGAGAGATTCGTACGAAATTATCGTTCGTACGAACCTTTGTGACCGTAGCATAAGGATGGTTTAAGATAACCTTCAGATTAAGACATCAAATAAGTAGCGGTTCTACTCGCCCCCCTAATGCAAAAAATTATTGATTATAAATGAATTTATGTTAGGCACATGTAGAAAACGGATGCAAGAGCCCCGAGCCCCAAAGCCAGCACAAGCTACACCCCACCAAACAAAGAAAAAAAAAGAAGATAATTTTGGAATTGGTAAAATCTTTAGATATCTTTAGATTAACAGGGCTAACAAAGCAAAAAACAGTAAATGGCAAAAAGAGTGGGACCAGCAATATTACCTTGTTATACTTGTACTATTTAGTTATTTATAATGAGGCTCAAGGTCCCGTCAAATTTTGAAATAGTTTTTATATCTTTGTAAATATATGAAACAATTATTGACAGTTTCATGATTGGTATTCAAATTTGGCATATTCTGAGTGGTGAAAAGACCCATGAAGCATGTTTTTTGTTTGCATGTTACTACATTTTACAACATACAGTTAACAACTAAATTATTCATACCCTTTAATACCAAGTTTTATCATTTTTTAAGTATGTAAAAAATAGATTTTCCCCGATTTGTGTTTCTTAAGAATGTGACATATTAAAGCTTACCGGTACATCTCAAAGTATACAACAAAGGCTCTTTTTCAACCAATCCACCTTCCATTTTTGACCGAGTGACAAAAAAACATCAAAACATCAAATTTACAAGGGGTATGAATAATGTAGTTGTTAACTGTACATATTCTGAGTACCGGTAGTGAGATGACTCGTGAAGCATGTTTTTTGTTTTCATGGAACCACATTTTACGACATACAGAAAGACCATGTGTAATATGGTGTTTTTGTGAGTAACATGTATCAAAACTTTAATTGCCAACTGTTTTGCATCATCTTTATCAACTGTATCCTGCCAATTGATGTTAAAGTCCAGATATCCACATGCCATTTCTTAGTGCATTTATTTAGAGGGGGATAGATTATTGTAACTGATGGACCTGGGTGAACATGAATTTCTATGAACTTGGGAAGAAATCAAGTTCACAAATAAACCCACTTTTCTTACTCATTTGTGTCACAGAAATGCAGGTTGCTCATATATATCACACAAATTAATGCAGATCATTATCATACCAACTGTTAAAGTTAAAATAAGTATTTATCCTGGAAATTCAAAACAATTCATGAATTGTTTCGGTGAGATGCAAATACACACCAATCCTAAGAAATTGTTCAAATGCATTTATTTCAAGATTGATTGCATTAAATATTTGATACAGATGTCACCTAGTTATTTGAATGTGCAACATCATTCAAGTATTTTTAAATTTCTCTAGAGCTTTCTACGTTTTGAGGATTTAAGCCAGATTGAAATTTTTCATCGCAAATTCTTAAGGGCCATACTGAATGTCAATAAATAGACACCTGACTGTATGATTTATGGTGAGACAGGCCGTACTAAAATTGATGTTCAGGTTAAATGTAGAATGGTAGGTTTTTGGCTAAAACTAGTCAAAGGAAGTCATTGTAAATATACATTTAGATTCTATAATCTTTTAAAGTTACTTATGGAAAGAGGTTCCCAGCCTCAATTATCTAAAAGGTTGTCATGTGTAGACAATACATTAAATAATGCTGGGCTAGGAAATGTGTGGCAAATGCAAGGAGATGGATTCAGTAATACATGGATTATTCATGCTCTTAAGCTCAGGTTGACTGACATGTCAAAGCAAGAAATTATGTCAAATGTTTGGTCAAATCGCATTTGTGTTAACTACCAAATTATCAAGAACGAAATTTTATTTGAAAAGTATCTGGTAAAGTTGAATAGAAGAGGTGCAATCACTTTGTGTCGATTCCGATGCGGGTCACACCGCTTGCCAATTAATAATGGAAGGTTTGAAAATAATCCTGAAGAAAGTAAAATTGAATGTCCTTGTTGTGATTTAAAGGTTTTTGGAGATGAATTTCACTATGTTTTTGTCTGCCCTTTTTTTCAAGAAAGAAAGGCAGTTATACCTAGATAGACAGTTTGTTGTGAGTAACCCTAGCACATTTCACATGGACAAATTATTTAAAAGATCTAGCGTTAAACAATTAAGAAAACTCGTAAAATTCATAAGAGTAATAATACAATTTTTTTCGTTGGTTCCTAAGGCTGAAAGGCATGGTCCTATTTTTGTTAGTAAAAGTGTAGTGACTCGTTGTGGTAGACAAACCAGACCACGTGATATTTTAGACTTATAACTTTAAACTGTATAGTGTATACTTAGTATTTAGCTCATGTTTATTGTGTTTTAGAAATATAAAAATGTATGTATCATGTCTATGTATTTTATTATCATATTTTACTTTGTTTTTATATATCTTTCTGTATTGTGTTGTAAATATGTTGTGCTCTCATACCCCGGAAGTGGGTCGATAGAGTCAATAAAATCTTATCTTATCTTATCTTACGTACATCCTTAAGTTGATTTGTATTGACATGATCTGATTATTGTCTGTGAATATAGGATTTAAAATGATGGATTTTGCAACAATTTTTATGTCTGAATGAAGGGAGTGGGTATTAAGATAAACTTGATTAAAGTTGATGATCATGAATGACCTGCTGTTTAAATTGTTTAAATTTATTATTGTAATACAGTCATGTAAATTATGTTTTCTTTATCTCTCATTTGAACCTCTGCCAAGGGTAAGGACTCCTTTTCCATGTATTTTCATATCTCTCTCTCTCTCTCTCTCTCTCTCTCACTCACTCACACACACACACGGCACACACACACGGGCACACACCCCCCTTGTTAACGTCATGACGGGACTCTATGCTTTGTAATTACTTTTACATTAGTGTACGATTCACTGCACTTCTGGCCGCCATAGCGATCATTCTTCTCATCTCATTTTTATTTGTTACCAATACTGTGAAATAATGGTTTCAT
The DNA here is from genome assembly GCA_035222895.1 of Strongylocentrotus droebachiensis. Lineage (NCBI taxonomy): Eukaryota > Metazoa > Echinodermata > Echinoidea > Camarodonta > Strongylocentrotidae > Strongylocentrotus > Strongylocentrotus droebachiensis. The sequence goes on along the minus strand of JAVYIG010004210.1, from coordinate 5,179 downwards.
TTTGTGGGGTATTTTATGTCTTTCTTTATTTTCTTTTTCGGGGGGGGGGGGGTATAGCCGTAAGTAAAACAAAATTGAATCATATTATTTGTGTACGAAAGTGGATTCAGTGGAAATGATTTAAAAACCCAATACTTTGACGGTTATACAATATTTAGATTTGCACTGATTGCCTATACCGTAAATAAATTATGTAATAGAATAAATCCCACGAACAAGATGTCGATAATCAGAGTACATAGGTGAGCATTAACCAAACTAGCTCTATTGCTATTTTGCATTTATTTAGGGCGTATTTTCTGTATCTACATTTTGAATATTGCTTCACAGAAAGACATTAAAAGTTCATTGAATATGTGATAAAGCCATGAACCCAGAACAAACTGTTTGGAAATCGTTCCTTTTTGCAGAGGCGGCGCTCTGGGGGGGGGGGGGGGAGGGGGGGGGGGCACAGTGCCCCTCACTTTTTCAAGTACCCAACAAGTGCCCCTTTGTACATCGGAAAAGCACTCCTTTAAGTTTGTAAGAAGTGCCCCTTTTTACATAGAAAAAATGCCCCTTTTACTTTGACAAGTACCCCTATTAATTTTTAAAAGTGCCCCTTCCCCTTTCCACTTCTGATAAGTGCCCCCTTTTATTTCGACACGTACCTCTTTTCCTTGACAAGTTCCCATTTTCCATTGCAATAAGTGTCAATTTTCCATTCTCATAAGTTCCTTTTTTAATCTCTAGTAAGTTCCCCTTTTCAGGTACTATAGAAGCGCCCCCCCTTCACCTCTGATAATTGCCCTATTCAAATATGAGAGGTTCCCCTTTTTGCTTTGCCAAGTTCCCCTTTTGCTTTGTAAAAGAGCCCATTCCCATTTTAATAACTACCCCTTTTTAACTCGGATAAGCGTACCTTATATTTTCACATGTGCCCCCTTTCCTTTTTAATAAGTGCCCCTTTTTCTTACGATAAGTGCCCCCATTTAAAAAAGAGCCCCTTTCCCTTTTCATAAGTGCACTTTTCATCTATAACGCTTGTGTTAGGTTATATGGTGGTGATTATTTGACCTGACTGCTAAGAATCAGGATTGGGTTTTTCCTCTTTATAAGATGCAATTTTTCGCACTGCGACCTCACAAATCTTAAATTTTTTCCTTGTTCGCTTTATCGCTCGCAAATGAATTTTCAGACCATCACACCCAACTGCAAAGTATGATGCTTAAGCAATATTTTATATGATGTATAAAGAGAAACAAATATTGAAATCATCCCTGATAATGTAATCACAATATATACCAATGTCTAAAAAATTGTATATTTTCGCTTTGAGATTTCCCTTTGAAGGTGCCTTTTTTGTTGGTGCCCCCCCCCCCCCGCCGCCTCTGCTTCTTTGCCAACCTTCTGTCAACCGCATAGCATTATTTGGTTTCAAAACATAATGCACAATCATTACAATAGATTCTCACTTTTTAGGTGCAACTCATACTGTAAAAAACAGCTTAATTTAATTTAACAGCAACCAACAGCAAAGTAGGAATAAAAGTAATTAAAGGACAACAAATTGCAACGAAATGCTAATATTTGGATTAGAAAAGTCATATTTCTAAATGATATGTACCCTTGACCGATGAAGCGCACAACGAGGCCTATATCATCCCTAATTTTTAAATATCCTATCATAAGAAGGGGTAATCCATTTCTGTGCATTATAATTAAATAAATATTCCAAATACAGATACATATTTTTCACTCTACAGGATACGAATCCCACTCAAACCATTAAACAAGTCATCGTAAAGCGTAGCACCCCCTCGCCGGGTACAAAGGGCCTATATATTTAGCAATTTGTGCATATATCGATCTGTGACCTTTGACCTTTGACGTACATACTCAACAACATTATTTACGTTATTGAATGAATACCACATTTTCGCAAAGGCCTATAATTGTTAAAAAATTTTCGCAAATTTAATGACCTATGACCTTTGACCTGAAATCAAAATTAGGCTGTATTTTTAATACCTTGTACCTTCATATCAGATTTCATTAAAATCCAGTTCAACAGTACTAAAGTTATCGAACGAAAACCACACTTTCGGATCCGAAATTAGCTATTTTTGCATATTTAATGAGCTATGACCTTTGACCTTTGACCAACATACTCCGAAATCGAAATTAGGCTGTGTTTTGATACCATGTAGGCCTATACCTTCATATCAAATTTTCGAAAATACAAATTAGATATTTTCACATATTTAATGAGCTATGATCTTTGACCTTTGACTTACATACTCCGAAATCGAACTTAGGCTGTATTTTGATACCATGTACCTTCATATCAAATTCTATTAAAATCCGTCAAACAATACTAAAGTTACCGAATGGAAAAGTATTTGTGCATATTTAATGAGCTATGACCTTTGACCTTTGATCTACATGCTCCGAAATCGAACCTAGGCTGTAATTTGTAACCATGTAGGCCCCCCCCCCCCCCTCTACCTTCATATCAAATTGCATTAAAATCCATCAAATATTACTAAAGTTATCGAACGGAAAACAAATTTTCGAACAATTAGCTTTTTTTCGCATAATTAATGAGCTATACGACCCTTGACCTACATACTCCAAAATCGAACTTGGGCTGTGTTTTGATACCATGTACCTTCTTATCAAATTTCATTAAAATCCGTCAAACATTACTAAAGTTATCGAACGGAAACCAGATTTGTCAAGGACGGACGAGGGGCGAGGGGATGAACTGATGAAGGTATATTAATGTTGACACCGTAAACTATATCAGAAGATTATATCTTCGTCATCGTCAGTAACACCTATGAACAACAAATTTGAAGAAAAGAAGTTATCAATATACTAAAATATATACGCCTCGGGGTGATATCTGGATGATGCAACATCCCCTTGAGCCTATAAAACAACTATTCCTCCCATATCAGTCATTATATATACAAGTAGTGTATGATTAACAAACAATAATTGATCATGATTTTTATACAAATGTTTCTAATCGGTATACCTAGGTAATAATTCGATAATTCAAGTTACACTTCTGCATTCTCAAAATTTTACGAAACTGTATTCAGATTTCGTACATTATGACATTGGACTATAATAATTTTACATGCTTTTTTTTTGGCCAAGATATGAAAATCTTAGTTATGAGTATGGAAAGTTTAATGAGAGTTTGATAGATAGTATTCGAGCAAGCATGACCTATCACTTCAAGGAGCTTATACCATCCATAAAGACAAAATTACGGTTCGTATTTCGAGGTTTACATGGTTCCGTTCAGGCGCGGATCCAGGAATTTCTTACCGGGGGGGCACACGGGGGGGGCACCGTGTGGGAAAGAGAATATATATATATATTTTTTTTAGTCCCGAAAAAATCGCAACGACTCAGCCAGCCGCTGAATAAGCGGGGGGGGGGGGGGGGGGGGGGGTAAGCGTACACTTTTTAAAAAAATTTTTAGTCCCAAAAAAAATCGCAACGACTTAGCCGGCCGCTGAATAAGCGGGGGGGGGGGGGGGGAAGAGGAAACTTTTTTTTGGGGGGTCACGAAATTTTTTAATTTGACATTTTGCTTCGTTGGAGGGGGGGAGGGGGGGTAAGGTCACCTTTTTAGGTCAGCCATTGGCAATTTTTTTTTTTATTTTTTTTTATAAAAAATAAAAAAAAAAAAAAAAAAATGTTTAGCCGGGGGGGCACGCCCCTTTTTTTCGGTATATTTTGGGCGAATTTAGGGCTGATTTTAACATATTTTTTTTGGCCGGGGGGGGCACGTGCCCCCCTGTGCCCCCCCCCTGGATCTGCCACTGCCGTTAATTTTATATTGAAAAGCAAAACAAAATATAACAGGAGCATATCGATTATTAAAAGCTAACCCTCAACAAGACATAACATGAACATGAAAATAGAAATAATGTATCATTTCAATCGTTCCTCTAAAACAACCACACTAACTTCAGCTATTGCCTAAATTCTAGAAAATATATGCTGCAATAAGTCGAAATGAGACTTTCAAGCATTCTTCCTTAAAAATTAGTACACTTTGACATATTATCTACAGCGGGGCAGGACCGGTATATCCAAGTAGTGGAGAGTGGGAAATTTTCAAAGTCTGAAATTTAAGTATTCTACCAGCAACATTTACAACGTATTATGTCTTTAATTTTTAGGCACACTTTGTGTAGTTAACCACCCCCCCCCCCCCCATTATTGAAGTTAAAAGGGTGATCCATTTTCAGTGTATTCGGTCTTTCAATAAAATATTTATCGATGAACAATTTTCTGTCTGAACGAGAGGCAGGACATACAAACAAGTAATGAAACTCATCCCCAAGCGATTGCAAATTGCCGACGTACATATAGCATCATTTCCCTGGGAGTATTTGAATATCTACCGGCTACAATCGGCAGGTAATGATTGACACAGCGAAATCGACTTAATATTGTCCGATCTCTTTTAATAAGATCGATTAAGTATCTTTCTAAACATAAAGAATGTTTGAAGATTCGATAGTTAACACAATGCGAATTATCGTACATACACTGTTGCTCATAACGGTGGAATATTTTTTTTTATCCCAATTTATGGAATTATTTTAAAAATAATTTAAAAATACTAGATCTAGATAATAGTATACAGTCTCAGATTTTATTGAATAATAATTTGCCAATATGTGTTTTGCGTGACTGCTAAAGCATGTATATTATGCTACTATAATTTATTGCATTCTACCCCGGTCCCCAACATAAAAAAATCCTCTGGACGGCCATGCATTATGGCTCAAGGCATAGGCACACAGAAGATTTGTTTATGTTGGGGACCGGGGTAGAATGCAATAAATTATTGCAAATTTATTGCATTTTCTGTTTTTTTTTTTAATTTATGGAAACTGCCCCCTACCATAGCCCCCGCTGCGTACAGTCATGGTTCAGTGACAAAGCAATGGCCTCGTAACTGTGAGGCCCCAGGATCAACACCGTGTCGATGTGCTATATTAGTGCCCTTTTGTGAGGCATTAATCCTCATTACTGCCATTTATGACTTAAGGGCATAGGTCCCCTAGTTAATAAACATAGTAGCATAATATACATGCTTTAGCAGTCACGCAAAACACATATTGGCAAATTATTATTCAATAAAATCTGAGACTGTATACTATTATCT